>JADBJO010018092.1:0-5000 GCA_016801955.1 Conus betulinus | reverse complement strand
CGTATTGTAGAATGATATTTCCCTTTTTTTCATCAGTATACAATCAAGTGATATAGAATGATGTTCCCTTTTGTCATCGGTATACCATAAAGTGATATAGAATGATGTTCCCTTTTGTCATCGGTATACCATAAAGGGACATAGAATGATGTTCCTTTTTCATCAGTACACAATGAAATGTTGTGTAATGATGTTCCTTTTTTCATCAGTACAGCATAAAGTGTTATAGATTTATGTTACCTTTTTTTTTTCTCATCAGTATACAGTATACAATTCTGTGTTGTAAAGTGTTGTTCCCTTTTTTCATGAGTATACTATAAAGTGTTGCTGAGTGATGTTTTTTTTTTTTATATCATTAGTGTTGTAGTACTGATGCCATCTGTTTTCTTTTCCATAAGTATATGATAATGTGATGTAGCAATGATATGTCAGAAGTGATGTCCTCTGGTTTTCATGAGTACGCCAATGTGAAAACGATGTCCACTTTTTCCTTCAATATACCATAATGTAGTTAACGATTCTTGTGTAATCGTTTTTGTTTGTAATTAGTAGACCACATTGTTTTAGCAATGATGTCCCCTCTTTTCCACTAGTATATCATAATGTAGCAGTTATGTTTCCTGTTTTCCATTAGTACACCGTAACATGTTGTAGTACAGATGTCCTCTGTTTTCCATCAGTTTTGCCGTAACGTGTTGTAGCAATGATATTCTGTTTCCCATCAGTATACCATAATGTGGCGATGATGTTCCCTTTCCCCCATAATTTGTAATTACCATAATTTGGTGTAATTGTTATGTCCCTGCTTTTTTTTTTTTTATCAGTATACTATGATGTGTTCTAGTAAGGTGATGTCTCCTGTTTTTCACCGATTTGCCATTATGTGTTGTAGCAATGATATTCCCTGTTTCCCATCAGTATACCACAATATAGCAATGATATTCCCTTTCTCCATAATTTGTAATTACCATAATTTGGTGTAGTAATGATGTTCCTGCTTGCCATCAGTATACCATGACGTGTTCTTCATCAATATGGTGTGTTCTACTACATGTTCTGATAACGATATTTCCTGTTTTTCATCAATGTACCATGTGTTCTACTACATGACGTGCTCTGGTAACGGTATCTCCTGTTTTTCCACCAGTATACCATGATGTGTTCTACTACATGACTTGTTCTGGTAATGATATTTCGTTTTTTTTTCACCAGTATACCATGATGTGTTCTACTACATGACGTGTTCTGGTAACGATATTTCTGTTTTTCATCAATATATCATGATGTGTTCTACTAATGATGTATCCTCTGTTTCATCAGTTTGCCTTAATGCGTTTCAGTAATCATGTCCCCTGTGTGTGTGTGTGTGTGTGTGTGTGTGTGTGTGTGTGTGTGTGTGTGTGTGTGTTGTGTAATTATCATGCCATCCTCCCCTTTCGCCTGCACGCTTGCTAGCTTTCATCTTATAAATCATTTCTAACTGTTTTTACAACATACTGGAATGATTAGATGATTGACTGATTGATTTGATTGATCAATCAAATGATTTGATTATCTAATCAATCAATGAATAATTGATTAATTAATTAACCAATTGATTGATGATTAATCAATCAATAAATAATTGACCATTTATCTTTCTATTCATTCATTCAATTAGTTACTTTATGATATACTGTATTCTACACTCTTATTGTTTCGTTGGAAGTAAAGATACTTCAAAGAATTTCTCTGCACAATGGTTGAATATTGTGTTTTACGAAATCGCCTCACTTTAATGACGTTGTATAGTAAATGGAAATCTTTTTGTTGCTGGTGTTTTTTGTTTGCTTGTTTTGTTTACTAGTTTGTGATCTAGATACACACGTTTATTCTAATTTGTCTACATTTATAGTAGAAAGATTTATACAGGGAACGGCACACCCCCTTTATCAATTAATTCATTGATTGATTAATTATTGATTGATCGATGGATTGATGGATGAGGGATTGATTGATTGATTTGATCGATTAATCAATTAATCCATTGTAGTATTAGATTTTCCGTTAGAAAGTCTCTTATAAAGTGTTTATCCTCAGATGTTGCAGTTGTAGTGACCCTAAGCTGGAGTTCTAGCAACCGTTTTATACTTAGAATTTGAATATTTTGAACCGTGGTACTTGGAGTTGACAAGATGGTGTATACAAATTTAAGCGACTTCTGTATTAGTGTGAAATGAAGCGTGAAGGCACGCGAGGTATCTCGCTAAGCACGTGGGATTTGTATGGAAGTGGGTGAGTTGTGTGATCAATGTATTAAGTTTATGACACTTGTTTCATTTCTCTGTCACCATTTCAGGAATCCGTCTTACGCAAAAGGAAATAATAAAGTGTCTGATGTTATTTCATGTTTGTGTGTGTGTGTGTGTGTGTGTGTGTGTGTGTGTGTGTGCGTGCGTGCGTGCGTGCATGACTTTATGTTGTTTTTTTTTTTGTATAAGTGACACTGACACTGATTTTGTACAAATGTGATGGAGTGGAGTGGCAGGGGGTGCAGGCAAAGACAGATGATGGTAGGTTCAGGAACCAAAGGAACAAAGGGACAAATCAGACACCAAAGGAGAACAGCAGCCAGGAGAACGCAGAGAGGACCTAGAGTTCCTTCCCTTTGTTTTGCTTCCAAAGCCAAGAACCCCGAAATGAAGGCTAACAGCGCTTTAAATATATAGGCGTGAAGCAGCAAACCGAACATGTACAGCTAGCAACACGGTGCCGCAGACAAAACAGGCCTCGAGAGGCAGGAACTGACAGAAATGTGTGCCATTTGTCGCAGCTTCCGTGTTGTCTGGCACCGCCGTCTGTCAAAGTATTCAAACATTTACTATTGATGCAAACCACAGAACTCGAGGATCAAAAATGAAGCATGTCACATTTGATAATTTTGTTGCTGAAGTAAAAAGTATGCAATGAGATATAAAGACAAGGAAATAAAAAAGAAATTAAGAAGAAGAAGAAAGTAAACGGAGGCCTTCGCCTTTTTTGGCGATAAGTACAGACATAGCATTTAAGTTATGTTTAGATAAATCGAACAACAGGTTTTATCTTACTAGTCAGATAAAAGTAGACAATGCACTAAACACTTGAAAACATACCCCCGCTCCCTCCCACCCCCCAATCCCCGGATCTGAAGTATAGGTATAATAATATAAAGCACATAGGTATAATAGTATAAAGCACAGTCATAGAGACCAATTCACTCCTCCCCGATTTATGGCCTCGAAGACCTTCTGAAAACAAGTAGTGCCTCCTTGCCATTTGAGTTGTTGATCTGTCCCGTGTGAAAGCTTTTGTCAGGGATAGACATTCACTACCCATCAGCGGGTCATCCATTCTGGGCGGTTTTTGTTGGCGCATTTTTAGGTTAAACCTTTGTTATTTGTGAAGACTGAATAAGTCGCAATTGTAGAAAATGTATTTCTCTATTTCGGATTGGTTCTCAAACCAAGGTGGAATTGGACACCCCCCCCCCCCCCCCCCCCCCCCCCCCCCCCCCCCCCCCCCCCCCCCCATTTTTTTTTTTTTTTTCATTTTTCTAACAAAAATCTGCAACAAATCCTGACCCACTATAACAAAGGTTGCAAGGAACAACTGTCTTCGGAGTTCGTTTATAATGACACATCTGACAGATACACCTGACAGATATATGTTGATAAAAAAAAGTTTATAAGAAAAATGCATAGATTGCTTGCCATTGGATATTTTTGTGTCAGCAGGAATGAAATATGTATTTGGAAACACTGCAAAGATTCTAGCTTTTTGAATGGACACATAATTTAAGTGTATGCATGCGTGTGTGTGTGTGTGCGTGTGTGTGCGTGTGTGTGTGTGTGCGAGCACGAGCGCGCGCGCGTGTGTGTGTGTTTGTGTGTGTGTGTGTGTGTGTGTGTGTGTGTGTGTGTTCGTGTGTGTGTGTGTGTGTGTGTGTGTGTGTGTGTGCGTGCGTGTGTGTGTGTGTGTGTGTGTGTGTGTGTGTGTGTGTGTGTGCACGCGCGCGTAAGTAGGTTAGGGATAGGAAACCTGCCTGGACAATACTGACAATAGACAATGTCAACTGAAACGTTAAACTTAGAAATTCAGTAGGTGGTCCAGGATACGACAGTCCCACCATTCAACAGTCTCAGTATACAGCAGTCCTATTCTATAACAATCCGAGTATACAACAATCCTATTCTATAACAATCCCAGTACACAACCAGCACAGCATACCACAATCTCAAATCTACGGTTACCCGCTGGAAGAAGAACGTCAGACAAGCTGCAGTGAAAGGTGAAGAGACACTGAGATAGTGCAACACCTGTACACAAGCAAAGCAAAGCAAAACAAAACAACAAAAATCGTGTCAATAGATGCATCGTCATTCAAAGATCGAGCTGACCGAGGTGTGCTAGGTGCAGAACATCAACTTCATCACCAGCTCTGCACTCTTTACACACTGTCACCTTTATGTTCCCTTTTCCTTCTCCTCCTCCATCTCCCCAACTCAACTCACTCCACTTGGCCGTTGCCAGTCTCTTTGCCCCTGCCCCAACCCCCTCTTTCTCCCCCCTCTTCCCCACCTTCACCCTCAGCCTTTCTCAACTCACTCTTCTGTCACCATATTAGCATTCTGAAATGTCCTGGCCTTAATTACTACTGCTCTCTTTGCAGAATATGCAATGACCGCATGTGCACCTCTTGAGGTGAGAAGTTCATCCTAGAGATCTATTGCTATCAGATAGTCTGATCTGAATTCTTTTCTTTGAACAACAGTTCTCGCATACGATTCGAAAAAGAGCATCGGCAAAGTAACTTGATATTTTGACGTGACATGTATGAAGTTTGACTTTTGGCGTGATGTATGTGCCGTATATAGTGATACACTTGTTGATGTTCCACCTCTGTTTTCAAGAAATGTATGAAACGGTCTGATCTTGATGAAATATAAATGGATTGAATTCAGCATGTATTCTGGCAATATCTA
>JADBJO010018091.1:27545-36105 GCA_016801955.1 Conus betulinus | reverse complement strand
CCGGCCTCCTCTCCTTCTCTCTCTCTCCTCTTCTGTACTTCTCCTCTCATCCTCCTCTCTCTCCCCTTCTCTAAGTCTTGGAAGAATAGCTTTGTCTTAGGTTCCAATAAAGTTATCTGAGTTTTTGATCTCTTTCTTCTCTCTGTCTCGCTCTGTCTGTCTATCCTGCCCCCCTCTCTCTGGTTCTCTCCTGCTGTCCTGGCTGTCTGTCTTCCTGTCTGTCGGGCTCTCTGTCTCTGTCTCTGTCCTCTGTCTCTGTCTCGCTCTCTCTCTCGCTCTCGCTCCATCTCTCATCTCTCACTATCTCTCTCTCCGATCTCTCATCTCTCGTCCACGCGTCCTCCCCTCCACTCTCTCTCTCCTCGTCTCTCTCTTCGTCTCATCTCCGGCCTCTCTCTCTTCTCTCCTCTCCCTGTTCTACAGCTTAGCCGCCACACCACCAACGTGGGTCCATCAATCCATCACATGAGCGAGTGACGTGGATACTGGCTAGTGACAACTGCTCGGTGGAGGGGGTCTCCACAGTGCCGTGATAACCGGCTAGTGCTGTGGGGAAGGTCTCCGCAGTGACGTGGACGTGGATAACCGGCTAGTGAGGGACCTGTTCTGTGGGAAAGGTCTCCACAGTGAAGTGGGTTAACCGGATAGTGAAACTGTTCTGTGGGAAAGGTCTCAGGTCGGTAGTGGTTGGGATACACAGAGTGAAGATGTTGTGTGAAGTGGAGCGCTGGAAACTCCCCCCCGCCCCCCACCCCGTTACTCTCAAGGATGGGTGTAAAAAGTGACTTCAGACACACACATGTCATAATTATAGCACTGTAATTATAGTTGTAAAACAAATGGTGGCGATTGAATTGACAGTTCAATTACATGATCCGGTATTCAGTACTAGTATATATCAGTTTTCAAGATTAGGGCTGCTATTGGCGTGACAGGTTTTGAAATGCATGCTTCATTTCGAATTTTCACATTGTTATGGAACCGCTAACCCTCTCCTCCTTTCTGAAGAATGGGCTTTGAAAGTTTGACACAAACATTAAATCACTCATCATTCATTCACTATTCATTCATTCTTCATTCATTCATTTCTATCTGTGTCTCTCTGTCGTCTCTGTCTCTCTCTGTCTGTCTGTCTGTCCTCTCTCTCTCTCTCTCTCTCTCTCTCTCTTCTCTCTCTATCTCCCTTCTCTCTCAGGTGCGTGATACGCACGCGCGCGCGCGCGCGCGTGTGTGTGTGTGTATAATTGTAATGTAATATAAAGGGATATTTATAGAGCGCTTTACCTCGCTAGAGCAACATGATAAAATCATAATTCTAATTCAAACGCGCGCGCGCGTACAAACAAACAAACACCACACATACACACCACACACACACACACCACACACACACACACACACACACACACACACACACACACACACACACACACATGAACGCGCACGCGAGCGCATGCGCGCGCACACACACACACAACACCACACAGACAGACAGACAGACACACAGACACACACACACACCGCCGAAGAACTCACACACGTAGACAGACACACGAGCGCGTTCAACACCAGCAAACACCGCACAGTGGTAAGTGGATATTGTTAATCAGTCCGGGGAAGAGATGTGTCTTTAGGGAGGTTTAAAAGTCTCTAAAGAATCCGTGTTACGCAGAGAAGAAGGCAGACTATTCCGCAGAGCAGGTGCCTGGTAAGAGAAAGATCGTTGGCCTGAAGTTTTCAGGCGAGCAGAGGGAAGCCGAAGCAGACGAGAATCGGTGGATGAGCGTAAGTTGCGAGATGGAACATAAAGATGGAGGAGGTCAGTGAGGTAGGAGGAGCCAGATTATTCAGTGATTTAAAAACCAGGTGGAGAACTTTAAAGTCAATGCGAGACTGCAATTGGGAGCCAGTGTAAGGATGACAGAATTGGTGATATGTGATCAGTGTGTCTGCGTATGGCGGAGACATGTCATACCACAATGGCGTTCCTGTCGTAAAGTGACAAGCTGCAAAACGGTCCACGAACGCATGAAAAGACATGACTTAGTTCGAATGATTTTATCAGCAGATGGAGATACTATCAAAATCTCTTGCGAAGTTTATCGCTGAAGCATATGAACGAAGGAAGAAAATTCTTTCCTCTTGAATCGGCTTCTATATTACGAACACGAACCTGTGAACAGTTCTAAGAGCTACCGACTGTTCTTATTTCAATCCGTGATGACCGCCGGTGGTCCTCGATTATCTTTTGCTTTGATTTAGTACTGATGTGTGTTTCGTTTGTAATGCATTAAGTCAGATTATTTTGACTGCAGGTAGAATGCTGTAGTGCAGTTTCCTTTTTTGACCTCTTTTTTTTTATTCTTTCGCGTCTTTCTTTCCTTCTCATTTCTTTCGCATGTATGTTATGTGTGTGTTATATTTTTGTGTGCCCTTTGCAAGAACACTGTTAACATATAAGGCCTTTTAGGCTATTGTCAAGTAAAACGTCCAATTGTCAGGCTTCTCCTCAGTCTCTCTCTCGTCTCTCTCTCTCTCTCTCTCTCCCTCTCTCCTCTCTCTCTCTCTCTCTCTCTCTCTCCTCTCTCCTCTCTCTCTCTGTAATGGAGCTGCCATGCTATTTACCTTTTCAATTGTCCAGCTGGGGCAAAACGAGGCTGTTAGTTAATTTTGTAACTTCTGATTAGACATTTCCCTGATTAGACGACAAATAATTGAAAGCACACATAGAAACAGGGCTGTTAGTTATCTCCCTTGATTTTGTCACTCCATATGACAGATATCCGTGATTAGACGACAAAAATAATTGAAAGCAGAGATTATTAATTTCTACCAGCTGTTCTGGTCAAATTGCATACTGTCGTTTGCCGACCGCATCCTTTTACATTCTGTGTCTAGAATCTGATGAACAACCCACAACAATGTAGTGTTTATCAGCCTGATAACCCACCAACAGTGTAGTGTTTATCATCCTTTTTGAGGTATATCAAGATGCAGCGCTGAGAAAAACACTGGGGTAGCCCCCCCCCCCCCCCCCCCCCCCCCCCCCCCCCCCCCCTCCCCTGAAGGATGGGTGCAAGACTCCGCAGCGACAGCCCCTCTAAGGCTAGACTTCTTCTTAACCAGTTCAAGTCTGTCTTTACAAAGGAGATGGCTCACCCCCCCCCCCCCCCCCCCCCCCCCCCCCCCCCCCCTCAGATGCAAGGGCCAAGATCCCCAACTATTGACGACCTGACCATTAATACAGAAGGAGTTGCTAAACTTCTGCGAATCTCAACCCCTCGAAGGCTTGCGGCCCAGATGGGATCCCCAGTAAGGTCCTAAGGACTTGTTGGCAGACACTGGCTCCAGCCCTGACCTGTATCTACAACCGCTCCCTGTCCACTGGATGTCTTCCTGAAGATTGGCTTACTGCAAATGTATCCAGTGTGTACAAAAAGGGCATAGAAATAAAGCGGAGAGCTATAGACCCATATCATTAACGTCTGTAGCTTGCAAACTGCTAGAACATATTATCTGTCACCACCTGCACGAACACCTGGAGAAGTACAACTCCCTCACTGACAAAAATCATGGCTTCAGATCTGGTAATTCCTGCGAGACCCAACTACTCACCACAACACGAGACTTGTTTGAGTCCTCCGAAGCAGGGATACAGACTGACGTCATGATCTTAGATTTCAGCAAGGCCTTCGATACAGTGCCCCACACCAAACTCCTCCACAAGTTGCAGCACTACGGCATCCGAGGGCCCGTTCATCAGTGGATAGCAAGCTTCTTGACCAAAAGAACTATGAGGGTGGTCCTGGAGGGGGAATCCTCAGAGGAAGCTGCAGTCGAGTCAGGAGTGCCCCCATGGTACAGTCTTAGGCCCATTGCTGTTCCTGTGCCACATCAACGACCTCCCCGCTACTGTGACAATCAAAAGTACGCCTGTTCGCAGACTACTGCCTGCTCTACCGAGAAACACTCTCCTTCCGGGACCACCTCATCCTCCAAGCAGACCTCCAAAGACTAGAAGAGTGGGCCAATGACTAGGGCATGAGGTTTAACACACAAAGTGCTACGTCCTCCCAATCAACGCCATGTCCCCCTACTTCTACATGCTCTGTGGAGAGGTTCTGAAGCATGTGAACCACAATCCATACCTAGGTGCCCTCATCTCCTCAGATTTGAAATGGTCAAAACCCACATCAACAACATATGCAAGAGAGCTGGGTCGTTGCTTGGATTCCTTAGACGCAACCTAGGGAACTGCCCACAGGAGTGTCGCCGACTGGCCTACATCGCTCTTGTTTGATCAACGCTGGAGTACGGCGCAATAGTTTGGGACCCGTACTTAAAGAAAGATATTGATCGGCTGGAGCGAGTGCAACGGCAGGCAGCGCGCTTCATCAAAAAAGACTACAGGTCTAGAGAAGGGCTGCGTCGACCAGATGCTCCATGAGTTGGGCCTTCCACCCCTACAAGAACGCAGGAAACAACAATGGCTCACCACTCTCTACAGAATCAGCCAACGGGTTTAACAAGGCAATGCTGCCCGAGAAATTCCAGACCCCTGCAAACAGAACTAGAAGAAAAATCTGCCTCACAGCATTTAAGGACTGCGAGACTACAACCATCGTTACTCGCCATGCTGACAATAACACCAAGGGCTACAACATCCAGACGGCACTTCAGAGCAGTACAGATGCTCCTTTTTTGTCAAGACCATCGTGGAGTGGAATCACCTGGAAGAAACAACAGTCCAGGCCAGTACTGTCGCCACATTCACAGCAGCGATGGGCAGTTCTGCAGCCCTCCACTAAACCCATGCTGCACATTAGTTAGTTAGGTTAGGTAGGTGGGGAAAGGGTGGGGGTTGGGTACCCCTTTTTATTTTATTTTATTTATTTATTTATTGATCTGTTTTGGCTTGGCACTACCTTCTGCAGGGTCAGGGCCAGTAATGTGCAGGCCTGCCTGTATGTGCAAAGCGAAAAGTAGTAGCGATCCGGCAGCTCCACACCTGGCTAGTCTTTAAGAGAAAAAGAGAAGGAAAGAGAAATGTAAAAGTTTTTTTGTTGTTTTTGTTTTTTTTTTTTGGGGGGGGGGGGGGGGGGGGGGGGGGGGGGGGGGTTGTTGCTCTCCCTTTCTTCCGTCGCGCTATAATCAAGTTGGTTCCAGCGACGTGTGTATCCAGTTCCAGATCCTGAGTCTAACAGCCCACCAACAATGTAGTGTTTATCAGCCTAATAACCCACCACCAAGGTAGTGTTTATCAGCCTAATACCCACCAACAATGTAGTGTTTATCAGGCTTATAACCCACCAACAATGTAGTGTTTTATCAGCCCCTTGGTTTGATAGTTCCTGCGGGGAAACAATTATCACCGGAGCAAAAGGGGTGAAGGTGTACAAATGTTACAAAAGTAAATGAGACAGGGCAACAAGAAATACTTATATAAAGCCCTATCTTATGAGCGAATGCACACAATGAATTTGCGACGGACGTCTGAACAGCAAAGCATTTTGTTACAGCAACGTGAAGTTTCAAACAGGAAAAAGAAAAAAAAAAAAAAACAAAAAAACAAACAAACAAAAAAAAAAAAAAAATAAAAACAATCAAACAGAGAAGAAAAGTACATAAGTGTGACGAAAGTGGAGGTGTATGCCAAGTTATATATAAAAGAGGGCAACCAGTTTCTATAACTGAATATCAGTTCGCGGGACAGTCAGTTCATGAGTCTTGTCAATAAAATGTCAGGACACAATTCTAAATGTTAACCAGGCTGCATTGAGAATGCAGACTAGTGACGATGAGAAAAGAAAAAGACACAATAGCAGCAGGTCAACAAATCCATATATATGTACGCCCGATGTGACCAGAGGGGCAGTTGGAAAATAGTCTTAGGAATTATGTTACAAATCAAAACGCTTTGTTAGAGAAATAAATTTGTGAACAATTTCAAAAATATGAATATTAGTTTCCATGTTGAAAGAACCATTACCAAATAACAAATTACGAACAGAAATCAGTTCTCTAGGAAGGCTGTGGATGGTGTTTCGATGTATAGTGTACAAAGGGCAGTACAAGAGGAAGTGTTCGGCAGTTTCTTGGGGATAAGTACACGCACATGATGGATCGTTATGAATGTGGCGATTGTACAGGTCATAATTTAGTTCACTCATTGCAAGCCTGAGTCGACAGTGAATTATTTGTTCCTTTCTATTTCCGTGGTAGTAGTAAGGTGGGACAAGAGTGTCTGCAGAGGAAAGGTAGTGTTTGAGGTAGCTGAGAGACTGGGTTTGTTGAATAGCAGTAGGAAGGGTATTCCAGATGGATACAGTTGAAGGGAAAAAGGATCTGTGGTATATATCTGTTTGGGTGTCGAGGAATGAGTCTCTCCAAGGGTCTTCGCAGGTGATATGGATTGACTGCAGAAACCAAGGGTGGCATTAGGTCACAGAGATAGTTAGGGCAGACATTGTGAACTATCTTATGGAACATATTATTTTTTGTCTGCGACGACGCTCCTTCAGAGTACAAAATCCTGACTCTTCCAACAGCTTTTTGTGACTAGTTCCACGTACAGCACCCCTGATAATGCGCAGGGCGTCCAAGTGTAAATTTTCTAAGATATTTGATTGACTCCGCGCAATTATCCCAGATGATGTCAGCATAATCAAATATCGGCAGGATAAATGATTTATACATGGTTTCAAGAGCCCCTCTGGTCAATTTGTACTTAAAGAGCGAAAAGACAGTTTATTAGAAGACGAACCTTTGCGGCAGTGTTGTTGACGTGCTCGCCCCCCTGCAGTTATTTTGAAGCGTGACTCCTAAATGTTGTGATGATTTTGTTGTTGCATAGTTGTGTTTCCAAACTGTAGGTCATGAGAAACTACATTCCCCCTGAATACATTAAGTAACTCAGTCTTTGATTCATTAAAGACAACCTTCCATGTTTTAGCCCAAGCTTCTATTTTAATTAAATCGGATTGTAACGTTTCTTTCCTCACGATGTGATCTTCAATGCCAAGGATACTTGTATCATCTGCAAATAGCTTGATATCTGACTCAATATTACTAGCTATATCATTGATGTAGACTAAAAACAACAGTGGTCCAAGGACAGAACCTTGTGGTACTCCTTGGGAAATGGTTTTCACGATGGATTGTTCACCCCCGATAACAACAGACTGGTATCTGTCTGAAATATAACTATCAAACCAGTGTAAAAGTTGACCCCTAATTCCTATTGCGTTTAAGTTTAAGTAGGAGACCCCTGTGCCACACACGATCAAAGGCTTTTGAGATATCAAAAAATACATATTGGTCTGGAATAGATTTGTCATAGTTTTTGACTAAATTATCGTAGATGCTGAGCAGTTGGCAGGTCGTTGAATCACTATGAATGAAACCTGATTGTGATTCAGAAATTAACTTGTTTGACATGAGGAAATAATAAATATGTTATGCACACATCTTTCAAAGAGTTTACCCACGCAACTTAGGAGAGATATTGGTCTGTAATTGGTGCATTCATCTTTATTTCCTTTTTGTGGACTGGGGTTACATTGGCTATTTTCCACAGCTGTGGGAATTTTGCTTCAGATAGACATCGGTTGAAAAAGGCATTTAAGGGTGCAGATATAACGTCGACTGAGGATTTCAATAATATATTATGGATTAAGTCTGGACCGGATGCTTTACTAGTATCAAGATTTTCTATTACATTTTTAAGTTCAGGGAGAGTCAAAGTTATTTCTGTTAATTCAGCTATTTCACTGATAGCTATGTCAGGTAGGGGGTCATTGATACCTTCTAGTTTACAATGGTTAATGAAAAAGTCATTAAACACGTTTGCTTTCTCTGCGTTAGAATAATATGTTTTTCGTTTACGTTCAATGGTGGTATACTTTCCGAGTTAATGCCCTTTTTATTCATAAATTGTCGCACAATTTTCCACCAATCCCTCTGACCAAACTTATGGGGATCTATAACTAGGTGGTTTAATGCGTTGTAGTACTCTAACTTCCTTAACCTAACTTTTTCAACTACTTCGTTCCTCGCGTGACGAAAATGTTCCCAGTCAGTCGGTAGATTTGTTTGTTTAGCTTTTCTGTGCAATTTATTTCTTTTCTTGATCAATCTTTTCAATTCATTATTGAACCACGGGGCATCTTTAGGCCTAATTGTTACTGTCTTACACGGCATACACTGTTTTGCTATTGACATAAATCTTAAAGTGAAAATTTCGCATGCTACATCTACTGTGTTATCTGCGAATATACTGTTCCAGTTTTCGTTGGACAGCAGCTCACAAAATTTTACGTTGTCTAACTGGTTATAATTGAAAATCGTCCTTTGGAAAGTACTGTATTTATACACAAAGTGGCTTAAGAATGATACATGGAACACTGTGGTCACTGCAGAAAGGAGGCAGAACATCAACTGATTTGATTATGTCAGGACTCTGAGTGATGACCAGATCAAGGCAAGTACTTGCTGTAGCTGTTACTCTTGTGGGGGAATCGACTACTTGTTGTTTTAATTGATAATGGTTTAGAATATCAGT
>JADBJO010018091.1:22545-25045 GCA_016801955.1 Conus betulinus | reverse complement strand
CCCATCTTGAAGCACTCTTGGAAAGCACATTTACCCTCACACCCAACGCCTCAATGTCACGTGGGCGGGTTACCCTAAGCACGTCAGTTCCTTTTTTTGACAAAAATAATGCCGTCCCTGCACCAAGTGTGTCACTGATCCTGTTGTCTTTCTTCAACATCCTGGCTCTCCTAGCCACGTCAGCCCGTATCCTGGTCAGATCTTCGTTGATGAAGATCCTGGGAGGAGTGGAGCGACCGGTTGGAGTCTGAGACCCTGAGACCCCGCAGGACGTACAGATGGCCACTGCAGAGCAGGGGGAACATCTTACCAGGGTCAACCTTGCTCAGGCCACTGCGGGCTTTCATCAGGGCCTGCTTCCACCTGTGACGTGAACTTCACCAACACCGCTCTAGACTGCAAGCCCTGGACGCTCGGACGACCCACCCGATGACTCCTGTCGATAGCGTGGACGGGAATGTCCACACCAACAGCCTTGGCCACGGTCTGCACGATAACGTCTGTGTCTTCGCCAACAGTCTCCGGTATAGAACTAATACGGACGTTATTGCGCCGTCCATACTGTTCCAGGTCGTCCACCTGCTCCTGCAGCTGCCTGATCTCTTTGTCTTTGGCCTCCAGCTTCTCTCTTAGTCCAATTATTTCTTGTCGCAGCTCGTGTGTGACCTGAGCAGCCACGGCTTTCGACAGCAGTTCCAGAACCACCGGGTCGACCATAGCCGCCCTCACTCCTCCCTGATAGTTCCAGTGGACGACACGCTGGTATGGGTGGTGACGTCCCGATGAGAAGGATCCATAAGAGTGCTGGACAGGAAGTTAGTATCGATGATGGTACTATCACCATCAGACTCAGCAAAACTAACGTCCCCAACACACGGCCTCTTTCCCTCAGAGTCTTCACTTGGAGGGGATGAAGCCGGACGCTTGCTGTTGTCACTGGACATGTGTAACACGTGGCATCTTTGTCTCTTTCTGTCTTACTCTGTCTCTGTCTCTCTGTCATACTGTCTGTCTGTCTGTCTGTCTGTCTGTCTCTCTCTCTCTCTCTCTCCCTCTCTCTCTCTCTCTCTCTCTCTCTCTCTCTTTCAAAAACAGTTCGCCATTTATCTATTAAGCGTTTGAGGAGCAAAATGTTGAAGTAATGTGATATGTATGATTAGTCAGTTTGTTCAGTTTCCTCTTTACCCTCCATCTTGAGGCGCTGAGGCCCATGGGAATAAACATCTACATATCTGCCTCTGTCTGTTTGTCTCTCTGTCTGTCTATTTGCCTACCTCCATGTCTGTCTGTCTGTCTGTCTGACTGTCTCTATGTCTTCCCCAGCCCTCTCGCTCTCTCTATGTCCCTCTCTATCTGTCTTTATATACTCTTTGTCTCCGTATTACTCTCTCTCTCTCTCTCTCTCTGTCTCTCTGTATTTCTCTGTCTGTCTGTCTGTCTGTCTGTCTCTCTCTCTCTCTCTCTCTCTCCTCTCTCTCTCTCTCTCTCTCTCTCTGTGCGTGCATGCATGCGTGCGTGCCTACATGTAAGTGCGTACAAGCATACTGTGTGTGTGTGTGTGTGTGTGTGTGTGTGTGTGTGTGTGTGTGTGTGTGTGTGTGTATGTGTGTGTGTGCGTACGTGCGTGCGTGCGTGCTTGCGTGTGTGTGTATGTGTGTGGTGTGTGTGTGTGTGTGTGTGTGTGTGTGTGTGTGTGTGCGCGCGCGCGCGCGCGCGCTCGCGTGCGTGCCTATGTGCGTACTACCATACTTTCTAGGTGCGTGCAGGCATGCGTGTGCTTGTGTGCGTGCGCGCGTGCGTGTGTGTGTTTTGAGAGAGAGGGACAGAGACACAGTGGGGAGAGAGAGAGAGAGAGAGAGAGAGATGAAGGGAGGGAGGGAGGGGGGGGGGGGGAGAGAAGTGAACATTTTAGAATGACCTGCCATAGATAGTGTTATGCTTTAAACGTTAGGGCATAATGTTCGTTGTGTGTTCTACACTGGGCATACAGTCCACTGTGTCATGCTGTGAACACTGGGCATACAGTCCACTGTGTCATGCTGTGAACACTGGGCATACAGTCCACTGTGCCATGCTGTGAACACTGGGCATACAGTCCACTGTGTCATGCTGTGAACACTGGGCATACAGTCCACTGTGCCATGCTGTGAACACTGGGCATACAGTCCACTGTGTCATGCTGTGAACACTGGGCATACAGTCCACTGTGTCATGCTGTGAACACTGGGCATACAGTCCACTGTGTCATGCTGTGAACTCTGGAGCCTAAAGTCCACTGTGTCATGCTGTGAACTCTGGAGCCTAAAGTCCACTGTGTCATGCTGTGAACACTGGAGCCTAAAGTCCACTGTGTCATGCTGTGAACTCTGGAGCCTAAAGTCCACTGTGTCATGCTGTGAACACTGGAGCCACTGTGTCATGTTCAGTACAGTGGAACAGAAAGTTGACTGTGTCCTGCTCAGTACAGTGGAGCAGAAAGTTCATTGTATCATGCTGAGTA
>JADBJO010018091.1:10000-14741 GCA_016801955.1 Conus betulinus | reverse complement strand
AAGGCGTTTTTCTTTGTGTTTGGAAAGGAACGGGACGTTTCTTGCTGTGTTGTCAGCGGGGAAAAGGCGTTTTTCTTTGTGTTTGGAAAGGAAACGGGACGTTTCTTGCTGTGTTGTCAGCGGGGAAAAGGCGTTTTTCTTTGTGTTTGGAAAGGAAACGGGACGTTTCTTTGCTGTGTTGTCATCGGGGAAAAGGGGGAAAAAGGCGTTTTTCTTTGTGTTTGGAAAGGAAACGGGACGTTTCTTGCTGTGTTGTCAGCGGGGAAAAGGGCGTTTTTCTTTGTGTTTGGAAAGGAAACGGGACGTTTCTTGCTGTGTTGTCAGCGGGGAAAAGGCGTTTTTTCTTTGTGTTTGGAAAGGAAACGGGACGTTTCTTGCTGTGTTGTTGTCAGCGGGGAAAAGGCGTTTTTTTTTTGTGTTTGGAAAGGAAACGGGGACGTTTCTTGCTGTGTTGTCAGCGGGAAAAGGCGTTTTCTTTGTGTTTGGAAAAAGGAAACGGGACGTTTCTTGCTGCTGTGTTGTCAGCGGGAAAAGGCGTTTTTCTTCGTGTTTGGAAAGGAAACGGGACGTTTCTTGCTGTGTTGTCAGCGGGGAAAAGGCGTTTTTCTTTTCGTGTTTGGAAAGGAAACGGGACGTTTCTTGCTGTGTTGTCAGCGGGGAAAAAGGCGTTTTTCTTTGTGTTTGGAAAGGAAACGGGACGTTTCTTGCTGTGTTGTCAGCGGGGAAAAGGCGTTTTTCTTTTGTGTTTGGAAAGGAAACGGGACGTTTCTTGCTGTGTTGTCAGGCGGGGAAAACGCGTTTTTCTTTTTTCTTGTTTGGAAAGGAACGGGACGTTTTCTTGCTGTGTTGTCAGCGGGGAAAAGGCGTTTTTCTTTGTGTTTTGGAAAGGAAACGGGACGTTTCTTGCTGTGTTGTCAGCGGGAAAAGGCGTTTTTCTTTGTGTTTGGAAAGGAAACGGGTTTCTTGCTGTGTGTTGTCAGCGGGGAAAAAAAGGCGTTTTTCTTTGTGTTTGGAAAGGAAACGGGACGTTTCTTGCTGTGTTGTCAGCGGGGAAAAGGCGTTTTTTCTTTGTGTTTGGAAAGGAAACGGGACGTTTCTTACTGTGTGTCAGCGGGGGGGGAAAGCGTTTTTTCTTTGTGTTTGGAAAGGAAACGGGACGTTTCTTGCTGTGTTGTCAGCGGGGAAAAGGCGTTTTTCTTTGTGTTTGGAAAGGAACGGGACGTTTTTGCTGTGTTGTCAGCGGGGAAAAGGCGTTTTTCTTTGTGTTTGGAAAGGAAACGGGACGTTTCTTGCTGTGTTGTCAGCGGGAAAAGGCGTTTTGTGTTTGGAAAGGAAACGGGACGTTTCTTGCTGTGTTGTCAGCGGGGGAAAGGCGTTTTTTCTTTGTGTTTGGAAGGGAAACGGGACGTTTCTTGCTGTGTGTTGTCAGCGGGGAAAAGGCGTTTTTCTTTGTGTTTGGAAAGGAAACGGGACGTTCTTGCTGTGTTGTCAGCGGGGAAAAGGCGTTTTTCTTTGTGTTTTGAAAGGGAACGGGACGTTTTCTTGCTGTGTTGTCAGCGGGAAAAGGCGTTTTTCATTGTTTTGAAAGGAAACTCGACATTTCTTGCTGTGTTGTCAGCGGACACTGAAGGGTTGTCATTTGTTATGGACAGAACAGAGCATTTCTCAGAGTGTTGTGAGCGGGAACTGGGCATTCCTCTGTGTGTTGTGAGCGGGAACTGGGCATTCCTCTGTGTGTTGTGAGGGGAACTGGGCATTCCTCTGTGTGTTGTGAGCGGGAACTGGGCATTCCTCTGTGTGTTGTGAGCGGGAACTGGGCATTCCTCTGTGTGTTGTGAGCGGGAACTGGGCATTCCTCTGTGTGTTGTGAGCGGGAACTGGGCATTCCTCTGTGTGTTGTGAGCGGGAACTGGGCATTCCCTCTGTGTGTGTTGTGAGCGGGATATGGGCATTCCTCTGTGTATTGTGAGCGGGAACTGGGCATTCCTCTGTGTATTGTGAGCGGGAACTGGGCTTAATTATGTGTACTGTGAGCGGGAACTGGGCTTAATTATGTGTCTTGTGAGCAGGAACTTGGCTTCACTTGCTGTTTTGTGATTGCAAGCAAGGCGCATCAGGGGGCGGCCGGATTTCTAGTTGTCTCAGAAAGAAAAGTCAGTCAGTTAACGTCGAAAGGTACTTGAGTGGCTACATGCTGGCAGGAGGTTCAGTTCGATGTGGAACACATTTTGATTTCAAACACACAACCATTCACACTTGCCCAGCGCCATGGAACACACTGGACGTGATCGGTCTATGTGGCCTCTGCCCAGAATGAACCAGCTCATTCCATTCTGAGACAGACTTAGTAGGCCTACTGGCGTGGATCTGCTTATACCTGTGTGCGTGGATGGAATCGTGCACACACCAGCACGTACGTGCCTCTCTCTCTCTCTCTCTCTCTCTCTCTCTCTCTCTCTCTCTCTCTCTCTCTCTCTCTCTCTCTGTGTGTGTGTGTGTGTGTGTGTGTGTGTGTGTGTGTGTGTGTGTGTGTGTGTGTGTGTGTACCAGAGGATTCCCCCTGGCGTGCCCCAGTTGCCGTGCCTCGCAAATTGTCCCGAACATTGACTGAAGCAGAGAGTCAGGTGTTGGGCGCACAGCGTGCACACACACATGGCGATTAGATCACAGATAGCTTCAGCTGACAGACAACAGACCACGGAGAGGGGGGGAAGAGAGGAAGAGGCAGGGAGAGAGGAAAGACAAAGAGAGAGATGGATGAGAGAGAGAGAGAGAGAGGAGAAGAGGGAGGAGAAGCGCTGATGAGAAGAGAGAGAGAGGGAGAGGAGGGGGGGGGGGGGGGGGGGGGGGGGGAGAAAGAGAGGGAGAAAGAAGGGAAGACAGAAAGAGATAGGGTGGTGGTGAAAAACAGAGAGAGAGAGAGAGATGAACGAAAGAACGAAAGATTTTCATCGGTATAGGCCTTGTCCCTTTTCGATGGGGGGGTAACAACATAACAATAACAATTCACACAGCAAGGTAACATCTACACTTTGACAACAATTCACACAGCAAGGTAACACATGTACACTTTGACAACAATTCATAAAGGTAACACAGAATAGTTTGACAACAATTCATACAGCAAGACAACACAGAATAGTTTGACAACAATTCATACAGCAAGGTAACATAGTATAGTTTGACAACAATTCATACAGCAAGGTAACACAGAATAGTTTGACAACAATTCACACAGCAGGTAACATAGTATAGTTTGACAACAATTCATACAGCAAGGTAACACAGAATAGTTTGACAACAATTCATACAGCAAGGTAACATAGTATAGTTTGTTGACAATTCATACAGCAAGGTAACATAGTATAGTTTGACAACAATTCATACAGCAAGGTAACACAATAGTATAGTTTGACAACAATTCATACAGAAAGATAACATAGTATAGTTTGACAATTCATACAGCTAGGTAACACAAATAGTTTGACAACAATTCATACAGCAAGGTAACATAGTATAGTTTGACAACAATTTCATACAGCAAGGTAACATAGTATAGTTTGTTGACAATTCATACAGCAAGGTAACATAGTATAGTTTGACAACAATTCGTACAGCAAGGTAACATAGTATAGTTTGACAACAATCATACAGAAAGATAACATAGTATAGTTTGACAATCATACAGCTAGGTAACACAGAATAGTTTGACAACAATTCATACAGCAAGGTAACATAGTATAGTTTGACAACAATTCATACAGCAAGGTAACATAGTATAGTTTGACAACAATTCATACAGCAAGGTAACATAGTATAGTTTGACAACAATTCATACAGCAAGGTAACATAGTATAGTTTGACAACAATTCGTACAGCAAGGTAACATAGTATAGTTTGACAACAATTCATACAGCAAGGTAACATAGTATAGTTTGACAAACAATTCGTACAGCAAGGTACACATAGTATAGTTTGACAACAATTCATACAGAAAGGTAACATAGTATAGTTTGACAATTCATACAGCTAGGTAACACAGAATAGTTTGACAACAATTCATACAGCAAGGTAACATAGTATAGTTTGACAACAATTCATACAGCAAGGTATCATAGTATAGTTTGACAACAATTCATACAGCAAGGTATCATAGTATAGTTTGACAACAATTCATACAGCAAGGTATCATAGTATAGTTTGACAATAAGAAACTGCCACGTAAGCGTGATGACTGCACACATGAATAAGACAGTTGGGTTCATTTAACTGACCATAATTGTGTGTCTCTTGAAGGCCTTGTGTAAATACATATGCATACGAGAGAGAGAGAGAGAGAGAGAGAGAGAGAGAGAAGAGAGAGAGAGAGAGAGAGAGAGAGACGCTTCAGACATAGACGTTATTGACACTGACACTGACCTGTGCAGTCTTTGTGTCAAGGGAGAACAAGATCATCATTTGCAGCACCAGGAAAGAGAAGGAAAAAATCTGGAATGAAACAGGCAAACTGAATAGCTCAGTAAATGTCAACACACTCAAAGCATTTCCAAATACAGTAATAGAAAATCACAAAGGGGTTCGTCTTAATAGCAAATCAAATACATAGTAGAAGTAAAGGAATGGAAAGAGAACACTTTATACACACAAATGCGCGCGCGCACGCACGCGCACACACAGAGCCAGAGAGAGAGAGAGGGGGGGGGAGAGAAAGAGAGAGAGAGAGAGAGAGAGAGAGAGAGAG
>JADBJO010018090.1:0-36111 GCA_016801955.1 Conus betulinus | reverse complement strand
ACAGAGACAGTTGGAAGTAGGGAAGCAACACCGGAGAACATGAAAACTATCCACCAAGAGCTGTTGTAAGCAGACACTTCTCATGTCGAATTTTGGTGAAGGACCCCAGAGCATAGATGCCTGGGAGACAACGGTCTGCAGAACGCTGACTTGGTGGCGCCCACGCTAAGGCAGTCTGACAGACTCGTGCTGTTCCCCTCAGTACATTTCTGCCCACTTACAGTGATCTCAAGTTGTAATCATTGGCAGAAAACGTATTACCTCCCCTGAAGGAGTTCTTTGCCTATCAGTCAAATTTTTAGAGAGAGAGAGAGAGAGAGAGAGAGAGAGAGAGAGAGAGAGAGAGAATGCGAATGCTTTAATGTGTTAGGCTTTGTGCCTATTCGATGGGGAGAATGAGGGAAGGGGGAATTAAGGGAAGATGATCAAACGATATCACTGTATACAATGGATGTCAGCATCATGAGTGGCTTCCCTTGCTTGGTACTAGCAAGAAGCGTTGCATCAGAGGTCTAAACATTTTATTTCTTTTTTGAAAGAAACAGTTGACAATGCCTGTAGAAGGACTCCCAACGTCTTGAGAGAGAGAGAGAGAGAGAGAGAGAGAGAGAGAGAGAGAGAGAGAGAGAGAGGAGAGAGAGAGAGAGAGAGAGAGAGAGAGAGAAATACTTGTGTTTTACAGTATGCTGTGCATTGTTGTGTGGCGCGCGCGCGCGCGCGCGCGCGCGCGAGAGAGAGAGAGAGAGAGAGAGAGAGAGAGGAGGGAGGGAGAGGGAGGGGAGAGAGAGGGATGAGAGAGAGAGAGAGAGAGAGAGAGAGAGAGAGAGAGAGAGAGAGAGAGAGAGAGAGAGTAGTAAATAAATACTCGTGTCTCACATTGTGCTGTGCAGTGTTGTAAGTCGCTCTGTTACCATTTTATTCATTTACCTTTTGAGAGAATCAAAGTGTGAAGGAGTACGGTTTAAATCCTAAACGTTTTCATTCATTTAGTTTTTCTTGTGAATGTGAGCAAATGAGCTGTCTGAACTGGTTAACCTTTATACACAGAAGCGTGCACTTTTGAGAGAGACGTGAATCGCATGGCATGTCCTTGTCTACATGTACCATCAGTTTTGAAAGAATGTTGTCGTTTGCTTGCTTTTCTTTGTTTGTTTGCTTGTTTGTTAGTTTCTTTTTTTTTCTTTCTCATTTTCTTCTTTCTTTTTCGTTCTTTCTTTCCGTCTGTCTCATGTTCTTTCTTTCTTACTTTCATTCATTCATTCTTTTTCGTTCTCCTTTTCGTCTGTCTTTTTTTCTTTCTTACTCACTTCCATTCATTCATTTTTTCTTCCTTTTTCGTTCTTTATTTCTTCTCTTTCGTTCTTTTTTTTCTTTCGTCCTTTCTTTCCGTCTGTCTTTCTTGTTCTTTCTTTCTTACTCACTTTCCTTCTTTCATTCATTCATTCTTTCTTTCTTACATTTCTTCCTTTCTTTCCTTACTCTGAATACTAACGAGGTTATTAAACCGCAAGCGCAGGGTCATCCCTGCGCGTTGCCTCATGCCCATCAAATACATATCGGCTCCTTCGAAATGTCGGCGTTGAAACTGCAGAGAGACAGACCTGGATGCAGTTGTGTTGTACAGGCAGCAGCAGGAACGCGTGGCGTGAGAGCCACGCCACTGAAAGAACGATGGGAAGATAAGATTGATGGAAAAAAAAAAGAGAAATACCGCTTCTGGGACTTTCTTTCCAAGATCCGAATATTTTTGCCAGAAAATGATATTAAGCTGTCAGAAATGATGAGTGAGCCCTGCTCTCAGGCAAAGGCACTTTGGTTAAGGGGGCTGGCCGACTGGCATTTTATATACAAGGTGGTTCATTCTTAGGTTATCAGCCCACAGTAAGTGACAGCTGCGTGCAGCGGAATCGTTTGTCTGAGGTCAAGCCAGGTCATAGCCAAGCAGAGTACCCAAGGCGATATCAGAGGTCCTGGGACGTCCAGCTTGTTTGTTTGTTTGCTTTGTTTTTTTTTCCTTAAGGATGTGGGCGTGCGGCAACCTCAAACCGAGTCATTATGGGATCTTCGTCACGTGTTTGCGTGCTACCTTTTCCGCGCGCTGTTCAAACTGGTGGAGTTTGGAGGGTTATCATGGATGGATCAACAAAATCATGCGTTTTTATCTCCGTCTCTTCGTACACACATGCGTCTGCGCACGCAATTAGCACGCGCGCGCGCTCGCACACAACGTGCACGGGTACTCATGTTGCATGCACACACACACCCCCCCCCCCCCTCTCTTTCTCTTAATCTCTCTCTCACACACACACACCACACACACACACACACATTTCTGCGTACGACAGCGTCTGATCGTCTTCGGCCCCTTTACTGCACTGGCAGGATTCCCGGTTATCTTGTCACGTCATCGCCATGACGGGTTTGAGGTATCTCCCGGTGCGTGCATCGAAGCTCTTACCTCAAAATCTGTCTGCCTCTTTCTTGGAATGTTCCGTGTGTCTGTTTCTTGGAATGGCTCAGTTGTCTGTCTCTCTACTGGAATGTTCCATGAGTCTGTTTCTTGGAATGGCTCAGTTGTCTGTCTCACTATTGGAATGTTCCATGTGTCTGTTTCTTGGAATGGCTCAGTTGTCTGTCTCTCTACTGGAATGTTCCATGAGTCTCTTTTCTTGGAATGGCTCAGTTGTCTGTCTCACTACTGGAATGTTCCATGTGTCTGTTTCTTGGAATGGCTCAGTTGTCTCTCTCTCTCTCTACTGGAATGTTCCGTGTGTCTGTTTCTTGGAATGGGAATGGCTCAGTTGTCTGTCTCTACTGGACTGTTCCATGTGTCTGTTTCTTGGAATGGCTCAGTTGTCTCTCTACTGGAATGTCTCTGTTTCTGGGAATGTTCAGTGTGTCTGTGTTCTTGGAATGCTTAGTTGTCTGTCTCTCTACTAGGATGTTCCATGAGTCTGTTTCTTGGAATTGCTAATTTGTCTGTCTCTCTGTTGTATTGGCTCATGTGTCGGTGTCTCTTGAAATGACTCGCATGTCTGCCTGTTTCCTGAAATGTTCGTGTGTCGGTTTCTTGGAATGACTTCATTGTTTCTTTCTTGGAATGGCCCATGTTTCTGTTTTTTTCCCCTTGGGAATGGCTTATATATATGACCAAGACCAGACACAAATCTTTGTTAATGCGGGTATACTATAGCCTGGATTTTTTTTTTTTTGTTGGTTACATGTGTTGTCCCTATCATACACGAGAAAACAAACACAGAAAATAAAAAACAGCATATATCAGGAAAGAAATTTGAAAGCAAATAAGCAGGTCTTCTCAAATTTAAGTCACAGTTTCAAGTTCAGTGATAGGCAAAAAAATCATGAAGAAGGAGAAGAAGAAGAAGAAGAAGAAGGAGAAGAAGAGAGAGAAGAGGAGAGGAGAGAGAGAGAGAGAGAGAGAGAGAGAGAGAGAGAGAGAGAGAGAGAGAGAGAGAGAGAGAGAGAGAAATAAGTCATATCTTCTCTTATTTACCTCATAACCCGATTAGAGTTGTCGAGGCAACATACATTACTCCCAGACAATATCTCCGTGACCTCACAAAGTAAAGACATGTGCATAACGTCTGTCCTTCTGTCTGTCTGTCCTTTCGTCTGTCTGTCTTTCTGTCTGTCTGTCTCTGTCTCTCTCTCTCTCTCTCTCTCTCTCTCTTCTTCCCTCCTCACCCCCTCTCTCTTTTGTAGTCCTCCTCCTCCTCCTCTCCCGCTTCTTCTTCGTCATCGTCGTCGTCGTTGTACTGGTCGTCGTCGTCTCTCGTCGCTGTCGGTGTCGTTATAGCGATCGCTCGCTAAGACAGCAACGCTAGAGGCCTTAGGGAATACTGCAATACGTCGAAGCCTGTCCAAAGGGGCAAAGAGTATGTCAGCAGGTCAGAGGTCAGCTCCAATTTCTTGGGTGTTGAAAATACTGGAAGAAGTATTTGATGGTAATGGGAGATGTGCCACAAGCATACACTGCAGAAGCACCGATGTAGAACTTTGGGAACATGTGATGTGTTGGTCTGAGAGTCCTATCTTCATTCTCACGATAATCACGTGAGCTTCTTTGGGTGGAAGGTAGAGAACATCTCACAGAACGTCCTGGAACTTGTTTCAACGCAGCTGATTTATCCTTGCCCTCCATGGAGTACGTTTCAAATGGGATGGCTCGGCGGATCACTTGTTCCGTCTTTCAGTGTTTCGTGAATTTCGCCATTTTTCGGCGGCTTTTTTGGGTGAGCTATGGTATCTGTGTAGGCAGGCGTCCACAGCTTAGCAGGGTAGGCGTGTTTCATGTACCCAAGGTTAACCGCTTTTATGTCAGATTCTGATTGGAGCCCGTGTGGAAAAAAAAAAATGCCAGGAATGCTCTATTTCAGAAAACTTGCCTCTTTTCCGATAGGATGATACTACTCATAGCCCAGCCGACCGCAAAGGCCATATCAGGGCTGTTACCGCGTTGACGCCCACTCTCAAGTTGTACTGTTTAAAACAAATCCACACAACTCATTAAAACACACCTTCTGAAAACGTACCGGAAATTTTAGTTGAAATCTTTCTTCCGTAAAATCTAAGATCAGATGAAAAAGTTGATCTCTTTCAGAAACTAAAAAAAATCTCATCCGACGGTACATTTTCATGCTGGCATCGTCCTGTACATTGGAATGACTATGTTCCCTCGTTGCTTTAATTCAGGATCCTGCCTGTTCAGTCATCGTAGCGCTGTGCACATAGCTGCCGCACATAGCGAGCCTTGACGATCTCCTGTGCCTTGGATGATCATCCTCATCATCCTGAATTCAGCTGCTTTTGTTAGGGCTTTCGTGTCTCATCTGATTTCCAGGCTACCAGTCAGGGAGTCCATGGCCTGGGGTAATTTTGAAAACACCTGTGAGGATATACAGTGCCTGGTTCTGAACTCTGGTGACTTTGTTGACGTTGGATTTGGATGCAGTCCCCCATGCAGCTGCTCCGCATTGAAGAACACAATCTTACACTCCCAAGGTACAACTTCTTCTAAATGTTGTGGTCTGTTCCTCAGCATGTTTTTAGACAAACTTCTTTTAATCAGGGTTGCTCGCAGTCTGGCTCTTGCTGTGCACGTTATCAAAATACTTCCAGGTCACCTAGGGGTCAAAGGGTGATCCCAAGGTAAGTGTCTGTCCTGGGACAGGGCGTGTCTATTCACTTGGAGATCTTTAGGGCCAGACTGAAGATAGAGTCTGCATGTTTAATTTTTTTTTTCATGGACGGAGGCCAGCTCTCTCTCTCTCTCTCTCTGTGTCTCTCTCTGTGTGTGTGTGTGTGTGTGTGTGTGTGTGTGTGTGTGTGTGTGTGAGATCCCTTCTCTCTCTGTCTTTCGATTTCTCACTCTGTCTGTTTGACCCCCCCTCCCTCTCTCTCTCTCTTTTTGTCTCTCACTCTGTCTGTCTCTGCTTGTCTCTGTCTGTCTGTCTCTCTGTCTCTCAGAGCTTCCCCTTCATCCCCTCTATCTGCCGATACGGAATCAGCCAGCAGACCCGTTTTAACGGTCCCTCGGTTATTTGCTTGAAGTGAGCCTGCCGTTGGTATCTCCCAGGCAGGGAAAGATAGGAGACTGCGGGAAAGACTCCCAGACTCCTCGCCACATGAGGAGGCCGCCGATTACGCAGGGAACCGATACCTCCATCCACAGAGCCGCTGCAGACGGGAACGAGATCAGACAGGAGGTGGACTGGCAGGGAATCCGTGGAACTGCTGACAGACAGCAAAGTCTGAGAATGACTGGTCGTTCTGTTAGGGATTTCCTAGGCATGAAGGAAGCGGTTTTCTCTTTTTCTTTTTTCAAAACATGATGGAGACTGGCAAACTCTGCCTATATATATTGCATTGAGAAGAATGGTGTCTGTGTGGAGATGAGGAAGTGTTGTTGAATTGCAATGATGATTTGAGTGAAGGTCGATCTTTTTGATGACTGGGTATGCAGCAGCCTCTCTCCTCCCCTTTTCCTTCTACTATCTTTAAATATCACTTTACTTTTTTTGTCTCTCGTGCAAGTGTAAGCTAATGAACAATCTCTCTCTCTCTCTCTCTCCGCACCCGCACCCACACAAGCACGCGCATCCCCCCCCCCCCCCCCCCCCCCCCCCACACACACACACACACACACACTCTCTTTCTTTATCTCCGAGTGAGAGAGAGAGAGAGAGAGAGAGAGAGAGAGAGAGAGAGAGAGAGAGAGACACACACACACACACACACACACACACACACACACACACACACACACACGCGTGGTGGGTGCGCGCGCGCACGCACACACAATTTACATACATAGGAATATCACTAATATGCCTGGTAAAATTTTAAAAGCGCTCAACCCCTGGGAAAGCAACATCTGTTAAAAACAAAGTATTAAAAAGGAATTCTAAAACTCTACAAATTGTTTTCCAGCGCACAGCTCTCTTCAGGTTGGTTTTTGGGTCGCCTACCGCCGATGTTATATAGCTTGTAGGGCCCAGTGTCACTGTTTGCACGTACGATTTGGCTGCACGTGTTTTTTGGGGGGGTTCAGGTTTGTTATTCAGGGTGCGTTTGCTGACAACGATTTCCATTTGTGCTTGCAGTTGTTTACTATTTCTACTTTAGTATTTAGAGTTGCTAAGTGTGGTTTACATAGTATTAACCATTTTTCTGTTGAACATAGGTTGCATCTTTTTGAAATATCATTGTACGGTGATGCCCTTTTTGTGATTAGTTTATTTTTATCTTTAAGTCTCCAAATGTATTTGCTCAGTTCTGTTTGGTTTTTGTATTTTTCTTTATTGAATGACTGTTTATGGTTTGCGTACCTAGTTTGAAGTGGTTTTCAGTAATCCCTATAGATGTTTCTTTTTTCTTTTTCCGATGTCACAGTGGTGGGTATACAATGTTATTATAGAGGCATTTGTTGCTTAAGGGACACTGTTCTTTTTCTGGTGTAGTTGCAAGATTTCCTTTCTTCACCCTTCTTTATTGTGTTGCTTTTCATTTTGTTGGATGAATCAGTTATATTTTTAAGGTTAGGCATCCATGAATATGATAGTTTGATGTGATTTTGTTGAATATTTTGGACAGTTTGTGTTCTTTGGGAATAATGATGTCAGAATTAAAAAAAAATTCTTTCCCTATGTTTGTTTTCACTCTTCCATCATATGGAGGGTTATACCATGTGATTTTCCTTTTCCTGTTTTACTTGTTTTGTTCATGTTGTTATCTGGGATGTATTGTAGTTTGTAGTTGTAACCACATTTTTGCAACGCTTCTTTGGTATTCTGCTGCTGCGTTGTTGAATACTCTTTCGTTACATGATAAATTAGATAATCTCTTGTTTATGCCATTGGGTATAGTTTTTAGTACGTATGGTGGGTGGTTACTTTTGATGTTTACATAGATGTGTGTATCATTGGGTTTCTTGTATGGTTTATATATGTGGTTGTTGAGGTCAAGCGTTATGTCTAAGTAGTTCACTACCTTTTTATTTGCTTCGATGGTGATTTTTAGGTTTTGATTTTGGAAGATCTTGCACAGTTCTTTTTTTTCTTGTTTTTGATGGTTCTTGGATTGTTGGTTAGTGCAGCGAGGCCGTCATCTCTATATAGTCCAACTTGCTTTCCGAGTTGTTTCTGGATGTTGGATAGCATGAACATGCGAACTGGTCGGACTGTTCATGCTATCCAACATCCAGAAACAACTCGGAAAGCAAGTTGGACTATACAGAGATGACGGCCTCGCTGCACTAACCAACAATCCAAGCACCATCAAAAACAAGAAAAAAAAGAACTGTGCAAAATATTCCAAAATCAAAACCTTAAAATCACCATCGAAGCAAATAAAAAGATAGTGAACTACTCAGACATAACGCTTGACCTCAACAACCACATATATAAACCATACAAGAAACCCAATGATACATACACCCATCTATTAAACATCAAAAGTATCCACCCACCATACGTACTAAAAACTATACCCAATGGCATAAACAAGAGATTATCCAATTTGTCATATAACGAAAGAATATTCAACAACACAGCAGCAGAATACCAAGAAGCATTGCAAAAAAGTGGTTACAACTACAAACTACAATACAGCCCAGATAACTACATGAACAAAAAACAAGAAAAACAGGAAAAGGAAAATCACATGGTATAACCCTCCATATGATGGAAGAGTGAAAAACAAACATAGGGAAAGAATTTTTTAAAAAATTCTGACATTATTCCCAAAAGAACACAAACTGTCCAAAATATTCAACAAAAACACCATCAAACTATCATATTCATGGATGACTAACCTTAAAAATATAACTGATTCATCCAACAAAATGAAAAGCAACACAGTAAAGAAGGGTGAAGAAAGGAAATCTTGCAACTGCACCACACCAGAAAAAGAACAGTGTCCCTTAAGCAACAAATGCCTCTATAATAACATTGTATACCAAGCCACTGTGACATCAGAAAAATGAAAAAGAAACATATATAGGGATTACTGAAAACCACTTCAAAACTAGGTACGCAAACCATAAACAGTCATTCAATAAAGAAAAATACAAAAACCAAACAGAACTGAGCAAATACATTTGGAGACTTAAAGATAAAAAATAAACTATAAATCTAAAATCACAAAAAGGGCATCACCGTACAATGATATTTCAAAAAGATGCAACCTATGTTCAACAGAAAAATGGTTAATACTATGTAAACCACACTTAGCAACTCTAAATACTAAAGTAGAAATAGTAAACAACTGCAGGCACAAATGGAAATCATTGTCAGCAAACGCACCCTGAATAACAACCTGAAACCCAAAAAAACACGTGCGGCCAACCCGCACGTGCAAACAGTGACACTGGGCCCTACAAGCTATATAACATCGGCGGTAGGCGACCCAAAAAAACCACCCTGAAGAGAGCTGAGCGCTGGAAACAAATTTGTAGAGTTTTAGAATTCCTTTTTACTATTTTGTTTTTAACAGATGTTGCTCCCCAAGGGGTTGAGCGCTTTAAAAATTTTTACCAGGCATATCAGTGATATTCATGATGATTGCTCCTCATGTTGAGCACTGTGGTCTGATGAATTTTAAAATGGAGGAAATCAATTTTAGACAATCAACAAAAAATATACTGTTCTCCAATCCACAATCTTACTTAAAAAATTTATAGAAACAACTGAAAAAATTCATACGAAACATGAGATGGAAATCGTTTTATTCCTGAGCCTGAATGCAAAAAAAGGACAAAAACACATATGGCTTCAAATCATGGCGATCTCCACTGGCCATAGACGAAATGAAATCTTTTCGAGGATAAAATGAAAAGAATGATAGCCAACATTGAATCTAACAACGATTTCCAAACATCATTAAAAAATGAAATAAAACAAATACAAAATGACAAAAAATTTGTGAAAGCTGACAAAACTAGTAATTACTACAAAATGGAACCAAACGTGTACTCCCAACTTCTTGATAAAAGCATCCAGAAAAAAACTACAAAAAAGCTGATAAAAACTATACATGACAATATCCATAAAGAAAAGAAAAAGAACTTGTACATCGCATGGATGTAAGTGCCAGGGTGGAAACAACAGCAGCAAAAGAAGCCTTTATAACCCTTAAAGACCACAAGCCTAATTTGCACAACAAACCAACATGCAGACTGATAAACCCATCTAAATCTGAACTGGGTAAAATAACTAAAAAATTTAGAAAAAAGTCATAAAAAACGTAAAATCAACACACTGAATACAACCTCTGGAAGAACAACACATATCAAGTTATCCAATGGTTCAAAAAACCTTAACAGAAGAATACAGTATTCATCACATTCGACGTAGTAGACTTCTTTCCATCCATAGATGAAGAACTACTCACCAAAGCTCTGAAATTTGCCAGTGAACAGACAGACATAACAGGGTCAGAAATGGAAATCATTCTTCACACACCAAGAAAACTTTACTCCATAGCAAAAATGAAACCTGGATCAAGAAAACAAACAAAAACCTCAACATGTGATGTGTCCATGGGATCGTACGATGGTGCCGATACATGCAACTGTTCATGCTATATCCAACATCCAAAAACAACTCGGAAAGCAAGTTGGACTATACAGAGATGACGGCCTCGCTGCACTAAACCAACAATCCAAGAACCATCAAAAACAAGAAAAAAAAAGAACTGTGCAAGATCTTCCAAAATTAAAACCTAGAAATCATCATCAAAGCAAATTAAAAGGTAGTGAACTACTTAGGCATAACGCTTGACCTCAACAACCACATATATAAACCCATACCAGAAACCCAATGACACACCCATCTATGTAAACATCAAAAATAACCACCCACCATACGTACTAAAAACTATACCCATGGCAAAACAAGAGATGATCTAATTTGTCATGTAATGAAAGAGTATTCAACAATGCAGCAGCAGAATACCAAAAAGCGTTGCAAAAAAGTGGTTACAACTACAAACTACAATACATCCCAGATAACAACATGAACAACAACAAGAAAAACAGGAAAAGGAAAATCACATGGTATAACCCTCCATATGATGGAAGAGTGAAAACAAACATAGGGAAAGAAGTTTTTTAAAATTCTGACATCATTCACAAAAGAACATAAACTGTCCAAAATATTCAACAAAAACACCATCAATCTGTCATATTCTTGTATGCCTAACCTTAAAAATATAACTGATTCATCCAACAAAATGAAAAGCAATACAGTAAAGAAGGGTGAGAAAGGAAATCTTGCAACTGCACCAAAAAAAGAACAGCGTCCCTTAAGCAACAAATGCCTCTATAATAACATTGTATAACAAGCCACTGTGACATCGGAAAATGAAAAAGAAACATATATAGGGATTACTGAAAACCACTTCAAAACTAGATATGCAAACCATAAACAGTCATTCAATAAAGAAAAAACACAAAAACAAACAGAACTGAGCAAATACATTTGGAGACTTAAAGATAAAACTATATATATATCTTGGAAAATCATAAAAAGGGTATCACTGTACAATAATATTTCAAAAAGATGCAACCTATGTTCAACAGAGAAAAATGGTTAATACTATGTTAACCACACTTAGCAACTCTAAATACTAAAGTAGAAATAGTAAACAACTGCAGGCACAAATGGAAATCGTTGTCAGCAAACGCACCCTGAATAACAACCTGAACCCCAAAAGCACGTGCAGCCAACCCGCACGTACACAGGGCCCTACAAGCTATATAACATCGGCGGTAGGCGACCCGACCCAAAAACCACCCTGAAGAGAGCTGTGCGCTGGAAACAAATTTGTAGAGTTTTAGAATTCCTTTTTTTGATACTTTGTTTTTAACATATGTTGCTCCCCAAGGGGTTGAGCGCTTAAAATTTTACCAGGCATATTAGTGATATTCATGATAATTGCTCCTCACATTGAGCACTGTGGCCTGATGAATTTCAAAATGGAGGAAATCAATTTTAGACAATCAACAAAAAATATACAGTTCTCCGACCCACAATCTTACTTAAAAAGATTAATAGAACAAACTGAAAAATTCATACGAAACATGAGATGGAAATCGTTTTTATTCCTGAGCCTGAATGCAAAAAAAAAAAAGGACAAAAAACACATATGGCTTCAAATCATGGCGATCTCCACTGGCCATAGACGAAATGAAATCTTTTCGAGGATAAAATGAAAAGAATGATAGCCAACATTGAATTCCATAAAATCTAACAACAATTTCGAAACATCATTAAAAAAATGAAATAAAACAAATACAAAATGACAGAAAGATATTTGTGAAAGCTGACAAAACTAGTAATTGCTACAAAATGGAACCAAACGTGTACTCCCCACTTCTTGATAAAAACATCCAGAGAAAAACTACAAAAAAGCTGATAAAACTGTACATGACAACATCCGTAAAAAAGAAAAAAAAAACTTGTACATCGCATGGATGTAAGTGCCAGGGTGGAAACAACAGCAGCAAAAGAAGCCTTTATAACCCTTAAAGACCACAAGCCTAATTTTCACAACAACCCACACATGCAGACTGATAAACCCATCTAAATCTGAACTGGTAAAATAAGTTAGAAAATTTTAGAAAAAGTCATAAAAAAACGTAAAATCAAACACTGAATACAACCTCTGGAAGAAACACATATGAAGTTATCCAATGGTTAAAAAAAAAACTTAAACAGAAATAATACAGTATTCATCACATTCGACATAGCAGACTCCTATAAACTTAACAAACAGAAGAATACAGTATTCATCACATTCGACATAGTAGACTTCTATCCATCTATAGATGAAGAACTACTCACCAAAGCTCTGAAATTAGCCGGTAACACACAGACATAACAGGGTCAGAAATGGAAATCATTCTTCACACCAAGAAAACTTTACTCCATAGCAAAAATGAAAACATGGATCAAGAAAAACGAACAAAAACTCAACATTTGATGTGACCATGGGAACGTACGACGGTGCCGAAACTTGCGAACTGGACGGACTGTTCATGCTATCCAACATCTAGAAAAACAACTCGGAAAGCAAGTTGGACTATACAGAGATGAAGGCCTTGCTGCACTAACCAACAATCCAAGAACAATCGAAAACAAGAAAAAAAGAACTGTGCAAGATCTTCCAAAATTAAAACCTAAAAATCACCATCGAAGCAAATAAAAAGGTAGTGAACTACTTAGGCATAACTCTTGACCTCAACAATCACATATATAAACCATACAAGAAACCCAATGATATACCCATCTATGTAAACATCAAAAGTAACCACCCACCATCCATACTAAAAACTATACCCAATGGCATAAACAAGAGAGATGATCTGATTTGTCATGTAACGAAAGAGTATTCAACACAATGCAGCAGCAGAATACCAAGAAGCATTGCAAAAAAGTGGTTACAACTACAAACTACAATACAGCCCAGATAACAACATGAACAAAAACAAGAAAAAAAGGAAAAAGAAAATTACATGGTATAACCCTCCATATGATGGAAGAGTAAAAAAACAACATAGGGAAAGAAATTTTTTTTTTTAATTCTGACAACATCATTCCCAAAAGAAACACAAACTGTCCAAACTATTCAACAAAAACACCATCAAACTATCATATTCATGTATGCCTAACCTTAGAAATATAATTCATTCATCGAACAAAATGAAAAGCAACACAGTAAAGAAGGGTGAAGAAAGAAAATCTTGCAATAATGATAATGATGAATACTTATATAGCGCCTATTCTCGGCTAGAGACCAAGCTCTAAGCGCTTTACAATCAACACTCGTTTACACAACGGGCTGCCTACCTGGGTAGTGCCGACTGAACAGCTGCCAGCTGGCGCTTCATTCAGTCGTTTCCCATGTCATCCAGTCAATATCGTTCACTCAAGTTCCTTACTTTCTTCATTCTTTCTATATCTCACGCAGGGTGCATGCTGTGTGTAACGTGTCATCCATACCAACGGCCAAACTGGCCGCCTTCTCTTCCGAAAGTTGGTGATGGGATTTTACGTGTGTGCAAGATATTGTGCGTGCGTTCACACAAGGAACCTCGGTTTATAGTCCCATTCGAAGGACTGTATGGCAACTGCACCAAAAAAAAAACCAGTGTCCCTTAAGCAACAAATGCCTCTATAATAACATTGTATACCAAGCCACTGTGACATCAGAAAATGAAAAAGAAACATATATAGGGATTACTGAAAACCACTTCAAAACTAGATATGCAAACCATAAACAGTCATTCAATAAAGAAAAATACAAAAACCAAACAGAACTGAGCAAATACATTTGGAGACTTAAAGATAAAAAACTATATATATCTTGGAAAATCATAAAAAGGGCATCACTGTACAATAATGATTCAAAAAGATGCAACCTATGTTCAACAGAAAAAAATGGTTAATACTATGTAAACCACACTTAGCAACTCTAAATACTAAAGTAGAAATAGTAAACAACTGCAGGCACAAATGGAAATCGTTGTCAGCAAACGCACCCTGAATAACAACCCGAAATCCCCAAACACGTGTAGCCAACCCGCACGTGCAAATAGTGACACTGGGCCATACAAGCCATATAACATCGGCGGTAGTCGACCCCCAAAAAAACCATCCTGAAGAGAGCTGTGCGCTCGAAACAAATTTGTAGAGTTTTAGATTCCTTTTTAATACTTTGTTTTTAAACAACACACACACACACACACACATGCCTACACACACGCTCTTCGTCTGTCTCTCGGAGAGAGGAGAGAGAGAGGAGAGAGAGAGAGAGAGAGAGAGAGAGAGAGAGAGAGGAGAGACAGACAGACAGACAGACAGACATACAGAAAACGAAAGAGGGGAAGGGAAGGGAGAGAGGTAGCGCACAAACACACACACACACACACACACAAAAAACTGACACACACGCACTCACACACACACACACCCTGGAGAGCGCCAAGGGAGAGAATAAGAGAGGGTCGTCACATAACTTGAGCGATTCTCTCCCCGGAGTGAAGCTCCTCTGACGCGAGAGAGCGCGCCGAGACTGGGCGGCCCCCAAAACCATAGCAGCTTACGCTTGGAGGCTGTTGCGCCCTAGGTGTACATCTATTTTCCATCATTACCACCCAACCAACCACATGGGCTCCTTCCAGGGCTGTCATCAGGTTGGGGGAAGAAAAAAGTGTGCTCTACTACTATTACAGGGAGAAGGGGGGTAAAAAAAAAAAAAAAAAAAAGCCAGGAAGAATCGCTGGGAAATGCTTCAGAACAGAGGAGTATGTTCTGATGGTGAATAATGACAGTGTATGGGATAGTGCTCGGTGATTTGCCCTTCACACTAAACCAGCATCGCCTGGAGGCTTGCACGTCCTGTTTTTCTACGAAGGGAAGAGAAAGAAATCACACAGGCGACGCTACGAACAGTTACTGTGAAAAATGAAGCGCAATAGGTGCGTGTGTTGATTTTTTTTTTTTTTATGTGTGTTCATTTTCGTGTATAGTCAAGCCTTTGGACCCAGAAATCAGTGATCAGACAACAGTAAAGCTACCGATAAAAGGTTCATCATTCAATGATAAAATGATATATTTTTCTTAAAAAAAAAAATTCCTTTCGTGGGTCAAACGCATGTACTTTGACATGTTCTCTCTCTTTTTCCTCATGTGCATATATAACGGTCTTTGCGTAAGAAATTTATCATATTCGTATGACAATGATTTAGATTTGCTCTTTATTTTTGTGTAAAAAAAAGTATAATTACATACATCAAATTCTTTTACCTTCGCAACAATTCTAACGAACCAATATCCTTCATGTGTAAACACGAATCCAACACACAGTCGGTAGGCCCGTAAGGGAGATGAAAACAGAAAAAACAAGAGCAAGTACTCCCGCCATTAAAGAATATTTGCTGGCTCCCTGCAAAAAGTCGATGCTAGGACAAGATTGCAGTTTCCGCGTTCCACCATTCCCATGGCCCACTCTCAAAATATTTCCTTACCTTGCTCTGCGCATACCGTTCTCCCCGGTAATTCCTTCTTCCATTGAAAAGCTCGTCGGACTCCTACGACGTTACACGCAGACTATAAAGAAAGGCAGTTCTGGATTCTCTGCGCAACAGGCCTGGAACGCACTGCCAGCTAGTCTGGCTCACCTCTAATCTGTGCCCGAATTCGAAAACAGTCTTGATTAAAATACATCTGTTCTGACAGCCACCTCTCTGATCCATCTTGTGAGCTTTGCGTGGTAACTGGGGCGCGTGGGGAGGAGGGGCGAGGAAGGGAGAGGGGTTCTCTGCAGTCCTGGCACCTACAATTTACAGAGAGCAGCCCCGTGTCAAGTCGTCGTCAGATAAAACTCACCGGAGGAGATACGGCACTACTGCCGAGTCACTTAAGTGGTGCATGTTCTGATCCGACATGAGCAGGGCACCACCCGCTAAGCCCCATACTGACGACAATAGTTGCTTAGTCACTGGACCGGCGTGAGTGAGCTCTCCCTCCGGAGGGCGCCACCACGTCCGTCCAGCGACAGCCCCCATGAATTTGCCGATACCGGTGACCCTGACGGAAATCAAATCAAGGCCACAGACGTGGAGAGGACATCGAAACTGAAGTCACCGTAACAGCAGGGCATGAAGGGCCACAGAATTTGAGACGTTTTTTTTAATGCTGATCGATCAGAAAGAGGATGATGAAGATGATGCTACAGACTTCCATTCCGGTCCGAGACCGCATTGCTTGGCTGTACTCTACGCTTACTTTCATAGTATATCCCAGCGTCAACCGGACCCGAGAGATACAGACAGTGTCGATCAGGAAATTCGAATAACACTCTCAGAAACACACCCATTCAGTGGATAAGAGTCCGCTGTGTGGTGCCAGTCTTCCCAGTTTGAACCCGTGGCAAATTCGACTCGAGTGGGAGCCGGTCGGGGCAGAAAAATTCCACATGGCTCTTATATGATGGGAAAGGAACTCACGACCTGCCAGCCTGGAGCCCGCGATGCAAACCACATCGCCACAGCCGCTGGTACCCAGGGAGATTTCTGTCTGAAGTGGGCCTAACAGGTTAGTCGGGGAATACACTGAAGTTGTCCTTTGAAGCCTTGCTGGTATTTTGGTAAAGTGTTTATTGTGTACGTGAAGGACTCAAGACTTGCCTTATTTGTCATCTTCTGCGTCTGACCTGTTCTTTCAAGTGGGTTAAGAGTAGGGGACTCCAGCGTAGGTAATCGCTGTTTAGAGTTTGGTGTGGGTCCGAGAAAGCGATTTAATGCGTGTCTTGAAGGGTAATTTGATAAGGTGAAAATACTGTTTGTCAAGTGTACTTGACCGAAAATGCTCAGTAGTAGGTGTTTTTTTTTTTTTTTTTAATGGGAATTGCACTACAAGTGATGATAATCTCAGATCTGGCTTCTAGGAATGAAACAAAACATCAAACAGATTTCAAAGTGAGATGACTGCGGGCAAAAATTTAAAGAAACTAAAAAAAAAAAAAATTAAAAAGTAATCCGCCGAGCGAAAGGGGCAAGCAATTTACAAGGCAAAACACGACGCGTTTCGACCTCTTTGGTCTTCTTCATGCAACATAAACAACATTTAGAACAATGAAAACGAAGAACGAGCAATCACCTATCTCTGAACCCACCCCTCCCCCCTCCCCCCACCCCCCAAAAAAAAAAACGTTTTCACTGAACGTCCATTTTGCGTCCAATTTGAAAAGATAAGTGACTGCTCGTTCTTCGTTTTCATTGTCCTGAATGTTGTGTATCTTGCCTGAAGACGACCAAAGAGGTCGAAACACGTCGTGTTTCTGTCTTGTAATTTGTTTGTCCCTTTCGTCTGACGGAAGTTTTCTTTTTTTTTTTCTTCTTTTTTTTCTAATATCAAGTTGTATCTGAGCTTCAGAAATCGAAATTCTGTGAAAAGAAATAACATATCAATCACTGAAACGGTAAAAAATAATTTGAAAATTTTGTTCCTGTTTCAGTTTGATCTCTTTATTTGGGAGAAGACTTTTGAACTTTCATTATAGTATTTTTTTCAAATTATAAAGCCGTTTGTAACGACAGGGAATGCATCAATATTGCCTTATTGTTTCATAGTCATAGAGAGAAAAACATACACCCGAAGGCGCAGGTGGGTGGGACCCAGAGAAGTACTGTCTTCAACTGCCGAAGAAATCAGCTGGGAGCGATCCTGTATTAGCCTTGGAAGCCTGCGCTGTGTTCACACAGAGTGCAGGCACGCACAAGACTCTCCATTAAGACGTCAAGGGACGTAACTGCTCCCTGGCAGATGCCATTGTGTAATGGCCACTGGATCTGACACAACATCAATATCCATCTATTGTTTCATGTTCTTAAGCGAAAGTATTACGGCAGGTACATTCTAGGTTAATGCCCACACTCACCCAAAGAGACAGGGAGGGCCCCAGGGAAATCTGTCTGGTCTCTTCAGTTGTGTTTTGTATTGGCGACTTGATAGTAATTGCTCCCAGTAGACTACTAGTCGTTGTTTCGCACCAAGACGAACGTCTGCATGGGAGTGTACTGGAACTGAGTAACCGGAATGAGTGGCGATGGAGTAATGCAGTTATTAAAGGGAAACGCCTGAAACCAAGCGTTCGCGCTTACACACACACACACACACACACACACACACACACACACACACACACACAGGCGCTCGCGCGCGCGCTCGTGCGCACTCTCACACACATACTAGCATATTTATCTGTTTGTCTTGTCTGTTTATGTTACCTATCTATTCATCCATCTATCTATCTATCTATCACACACACACACACACACTCTCTCTCTCTCTCTCTCTCTAAGTCAACTGCTTTCAGGCACCTTTGGGATATCTAACCACACAATTTAAGGCGATTGCAATCGGAGATGCTCATATTGTTAGACTACGATCTGTGATTTACTTGATATACATGTGGTTGAAAGAATTGTCTGCAAGGCTTGCGGTGAAGAACGCGTGACACTTTCTTGGCTTTAACTACCTTCGGGAAGATAATATTAAGTGTGTGTGTGTGTGTGTGTGTGTGTGTGTGTGTGTGTGTGTGTGTGTGTGTGTTCCCAATGTCTTTTCCTCTTCATGTTTTTGAAAAAAAAAAAGGAGAACGCCATAGGGAATACAAAAGACGGAGGTCTCCATGGATTTTGTGTGGCTCTTACCCTGAATCGAAACACACCTAATGACAGAGTGCCAAGGAACTAACCACCAGACTTTAGGAGCCCACACCGGAGGCTGCTGCGCCCTTGTTGAAGCTCTAGTTTCTATCATGATAGCCAGCCCAACCTGTCACACAGAACCCTTTCAAGGCTGTCACGAAATTTGGAAGAAGAAAAAAAAAAGAGCAGCCTACTATTACGATCAGAAGAAAAAGCAAAAAAAAAAAAAAAAGAAAGAAAAAAAAAGAACTACTCGTGAAGAATTGCAGCGAAGATGAAGCAGATTAGATGAGTATGTTCTGTCTGTGAATATGAAACAGGGGATTGGTTTGTATTAGATGGTGAGCAGGCCAGACGAAAACGGCATCTGACAGGCGCTACTACCCTCTGCTGTTTACAACAAGAAGGAGAAACCAGGAAGAAGTCCTCAAACGTCGCCGGGGAAATGAAACAGAATATGCGCGTGTATTCTTTTAGTGAATGACAGGAGATTTGATGTTTTTCAGTGCTTAACGGGTTAGAGACTAAGTGGCACCGATGTCGAGAGGTTGACTCGCTTTACTACCAAGAACTAGAAGAATGAATGAAACAGAAATAAGAAGCAATAAAACATCTGCTGTGAAAATGAAGCAGGGTTTTGTTCAAAGATCGTAAAAAAAAGTTAGCTGCAGTTCTGAAGAAACGTTTTTTTTTTAAAGGTTACCCCTCCCCCCTCCCTCTCCCCACTGCCTCCTCCTGCTTTTAGCATTTTTTCTACGTCTATCCTTTTCTGTACAAAACACATACGATATAATGTTCATATGACAAAAAATGATATGATTTATAGCATAGGAGGTCATGGGTAAAGTGACGATGATTGAAGTAGATAGTCCTGTACCTGGCTGTAAGTCCCGTGTACATTATGGTGTTAGGAGAATTTCTCACTTCATTTGAGTCAAGGGGCACCTAGACAATAAAAATCACGGAGGTGATCGGGCACCACCCTGAAACATTTTGTGTAATGGCCGATTCAAATATGGCCGCCACCCGCCGCAGTGAAAATCCTAACTTTTGTGTTTTTTGACAATATATACACTTGTTACACTTCTAATCCAACTGATTTTGGTGTGCTGAGTACATTTCGAGTATTACGTTGTCCATTTTGGGTCATCTTCACCTTCAAATGCCATGGTCAAGGTAATTTTCTTATACCGATGGTCTTGACCGTAACCTGGCGATATTCTAGCAGTAACAAAAGGGCTCCTATATATAATGCTACTAATTCTGGCATGCATTTTCACTGTATGATTCACTATTAAAGATACAAGTCATTCTGATCTTGAATTCACAAGTGAACGCCATTTTTACCTATGCAACTAAAACTGTCTTTGCTGCTTTTCACGCTCAATGTAACTGCAATTGTCTCTTTCATCAGATTCAGTTTCACCAACAAGCGTTGGTTCCCGCTCACGTCAACAAGTCAACACTTGTTGGTGAAATTGAATCTGAACTGGACCTCACACAATGGAATCAGACGGCTCTTCTTCCCACTCATGTTGTGGTAGACTTCATGTCAAAGATGCGGCAGATGGCGCTAGCAGATTTCTCTATCCTCGGTGCTGTAGTCACTGTAGTCATCACATCAGCCACAAGCCTCTGCCATGAGTCAGTCTACATTCACTTGGTGTTAGATTCATACGTTGAACTTTCCCTGAAAGGAGGAGAGCGCATGTGGCGAGCTGATGTGACGCCCATTGACATTATTGGCATGAACGCTGACACATCCATCCCTCGATAGCTTGAGCAGTTCTGGGCATCTGAGAAGAACAAACAGAATCTTCAGCTGCTGGTTCGAGATATGGTGAGCAATCGAGCTGAAGGAAATCCTGTCATCATCGCCAGCTCTGTTGTCTCTGATGATGAGGTGCTTCCAGCCAAAGCAGCTGGCGGTGAAGAAATCCCGGACTTGCACAGCTGGATTGAAGATGCAGACGCCAGACTGCTGGTACACGTGGAGTGGGCCGTTCATGTCAAACAGTGCAAGAGAGTTATAGTAGTTTCCAACGACACAGACACTTTCGCACTACTGCTTCACTACACCCCTCAGTTCCAAGCACTGGGGTTGAAGGAAATCTGGCAGCAGTTTGGCACAGGTGAGAAGCGGCGGATGCTTCCACTGCACCAAGCAGTTTCTAGGCTGGAGCATCGCTGGCCAAGTCAGTGATCAAAGCACACTTACTGACTGGAGATGACTGTATGAGAAAGGTAAGGACGAAGCACGTTGCTATGGCCGCTGACCCTGTACAGCATCTGACGAACTTTGGAGAGACAGACAGCTTGTCAGAGCAAGATGAAGCTCTGGCGGAAATGTACCTTGTACATGTCTGGGCGGGTGTCAGATCACCAACAACGGCTGAAACGTTCAACCAGCTCAGAGTGGAGAACTACAGCAGTGTTACAGCTGGGAATTGACTCTCTCCCACCCACAAGCAGTGTCATCAGAGGCCACATCCACAGAGGAGCCTTTCTGGAGCACAAAGCATGCCATCTGCTTGGGGCGGCCAGTCAACAACGTGAGGACTACCTAGAACCACTTGAACATGGGTGGGAGCAACATTTGGCACCCTGTTGCCATCTAAATTCATGAAGCCCTTGCCACCCACTTTTCTCACAATATGCAAGTGTGCAGGCAAGTGTGACATTCGACGGTGTGGATGCTGTTCTGCTGGAGTTTGCTGCGTCACATTCTGCCATGGAAAAGCAGATAATTCTCCATGTTCCAGTCAGTGATGGAAAGAGACAACTGCAGTTACATTGAACGTGAAAAGCAGCAAAGACAGTTTTAGTTGCACAGGTAAAAATGGCGTTCACTTGTGAATTCAAGATCAGAATGACGTGTATCTTTAATAGTGAATCATACAGTGAAAATGCATGTCAGAATTAGTAGCATTATGTATAGGAGCCCTGTTGTTACTGCTAGAATATCGCCAGGTTATGGTCAAGACCATCGGTATAAGAACATTACCTTGACCATGACATTTGAAGGTCAAGATGATCCGAAATGGACAAAATAGTACCAGAAAATGAACTCAACACACCAAAAATCAGTTGGATTAGAAGTGTTACAAGTGTATATATTGTCAACAACACAAAAGTTAGGATTTTCACTGCGGCGGGTGGCGGCCATATTTGAATCGGCCATTACGCAAATTGTTTCAGGGTGGTGCCCGATCACTCCGTGATTTTTAATGTCTAGGTGCCCCTTGACTCAAATGAAGTGAGAAATTCTCCTAACACCATAATGTACACGGGACTTATAGCCAGGTACTGGATTAAGAAGGCTACGGGTAGATGAAGAGAACGGAAGTAGGAGGGCATGGTAGCCGTAAGATAACAGAAGAAGGAGACACCTGATATACTGAAGATAACGAAAGCAAAAGGTCATCATGCCTGTTTTGAAGATAACGAGAAAAAAGAAGGCCTTGAGTGATACCAAGATTGCGTAAACAGGATACCATGAGTGCCATGAGATGACGGAAGTAGAAGGTCATAGATGCCATGGAGATAACGGACGTAAAAGGTCATAGGTGCCATGAATTAAGATAACGGACGTAGAAGGGCACAGCTGCCCTAAGAGTAAAGGAAGCAAGATGCCTAGGGTGCCTTGAAGAAAATGGTTGGAGAAGGCCATGGGTGTCTCGATGATCACAGACATAAGAGGTTATTGCGGCAACAGAAGTGATGGAAACAGGACGCCCATGGATGCCATGAAGACAATGGAAGCAAGAAGTAATGGCTTTATACAGATGATGGATCTAGGAGACAGTGGATGCGATGGAGGTTAACGGAAACACGAGGCCATATACATCATGAAGGCAACGGAAGTAAGAGGACATATGTGTCATGAATACAGGAGAAATCGTGTTCCGCAGAGTTAATGGAAATAGCAGATGATAGGCACCATGAAGAGAACGGATGTAGGAGAATTCAGATGTCCTGAAAATAACGAAAACTGGAAAACTATGGTTACCATAAAAATAACGGAAGCTGGAGAATATGAGTGCCATGAAAATAACAGAAGCTAGAGAGCATAGGTGCCATCAAGATAACGGATGTATGAGAATATGTGTAATTAAGGTAACAGAAGGAGAAAACGGATGCTACGATAAAAACGGAGGCAGGAGAATATGGATAGAATGAAAACAATAGAAGTAGAAGAATATGGGTGCCATGAATATAACGGAAGTAGGAGAATATGGTATCCCGAGGATAATGGAAACGGAGAAAAATTGGCGTCATGAAGAATAACGGAATCTGGAGAATACGGTGTCAGCAAGATGGCGAAGGTGAGACAATATGGATGTCAAGAAGATAGTGAAGATGGAATAACGTGGGTGTCATGAACATAACGGAGGTAAGAGAATATGTGTTATGGAGATAATATAAGTTGGAGATTATGGGTGTCGTGAAGTTAACGGAAATTAGACTATATGGGTGCAATGAAGATAACGAAAGTTGGACTATATCGGTGTCATGAAGATAGTGGAAACAGAAACTCTTCAGTATGATCAAAAAACAGATCGGAACTGGGAGGGTATAATTTCGTGAAGAAAATGAGGCAGAGGAACGCTAGTGCTACGAAGATAACGGAAGCAGGAGAATATGCTAACATGGAGATAACAGAAGCAGGAAAATATAACGCGGTGAAGATAAACACTGAAGCAGTAGAATATGGGTACGGGTGCCATGAAAAAGACAGAAACTGAAGACTTCAGAAAGCCATGGGGGCCATGAAAAGGAAGAAACTTTGAGCTCCTGGATGCCTTTAAGTGAACGGAAGGAAGAGGCGGAAAAACGCTGTAATTCTCCAAGCTGGAGAAACGGGATGGGCTTAGAGAGGGAGGGGAGAGGAGGAAGGGGAGGGGAGGGGAGGGGAGGGGGAGAGGATGGAGGGGGGGGGGATGTTGGGGTCTATTTCCGTGCGTAACGACAATTGATGAATCGTTAAGGAAAAGATCACAGACCCCCGCCGTTCGTCGACGGCATGGGCACAGGAAGAACGGAGTGCGAAAGGACGATTTAGAGAGGGTTTCTAAAAACAAAAAAGATGAGTTTGGGAAGAAGAATAGGAGAAAATGGGATTCACACGCGTGGGCGGGCACACGAACAAGAAATCGCATGTAAACAACTATCGCGCGGACGGAAAGCCTAGCAGACAAGACAGACTTAAGCACGCGCGTGCATACACAAACACACACAAGCGCCCACACACAATCGCGGACGTGCGCGCGCGCGCGCGCATACACACACACACAAATCACACACATATGGGCATAAACATGAGTCAACAGATCATTATCATCATCATCATCATCATCAAAATCAAGATTAAAATCATCTCTAACAATCAGTAAGAATGTGTGTGTGTGTGTGTGTGTGTGTGTGTGTGTGTGTGTGTGTGTGTCTGCTTGTTTTGTCTGTCTGGTGTGTGTGTGTGTGTGTGTGTGTGTACGTGTATGTGTGTGTGTGTGTGTTGGTGTCTCCGTGTGTTCGTGTGCATGTGTTGTGCGTGCGTGCGTGCGTGCGTGCGTACGTGTGTGTGTGTGTGTGTGTGTGTGTGTGTGTGCGCGCGCGCGCGCGCCCTGTCTGTGTGCGCGTGCACGCTCGCGCGTGTGTCTGTTTATGTACACGCACGCGTATGTGCTTATGTACACTTGTATGTGTCCACGCATGTGCCTGCGTGCTTGTGTGCATGTGTATGTGTCAACACACACGCACGCGTGTCTTACTGTATAAACAGAGGGAATATCTACAGGAAAAATGGACGATCGGCGAGGGGAGGTTGCACATGGTTAGGAGGGGTGGTGGAAGAGAGAGAGAGAGAGAGAGAGAGAGAGAGAGAGAGAGAGAGAGAGAGAGAGAGAGAGAGAGAGAGAGAGAGAGAGAAGCGATGCAGGGAAAGGTATGTGAAGGCAAAGAAGTACTGTCACGGCTGTAGACGTCACCTGGGTTACCCTCAGCCCTTGGCACCCCGTTGGCCACCAGGGCTATTCCTGGTCTCTGAATTGCTGGCTAATTGGACTTATTGGTCCCCTGCCCAGGCGTACGACCAGTCGGCTGGACTGAGTGGGTCTGGAAACCACTTGACATGCAACGAGTCATCCAGCAGACGTTCACCACTGTTCTGTGTGTCTGGGACTGCTACGGTACCATCGCTTCAGTTTCAGTTTCGTTGAGGAGTTTCACTGTGTGAGAACCAGTCTTTACACTTGAACGTCACATCTTCCTAGGCAGAAGGCGAGGCGTAAATTGATAAGTAAGTAGGTAAGTAAGTAAGTAAATGAGTACGTTGTTAGGTAAGTAAATGGGGAAGTAAGTGAGTAGTGAGTTAGTAAGCACATAAGTAAGTTGGTAAATAAGTGCGTTACTAAATTAGCAAGTTAGTAGGTACGAAAGGAAGGAATACACGAGTAAATAAATACACATGTGTGAGCGAATAGGCTTACGTTAGTATTGGGGATTCATGGACAAGGAAAGCAGACACATGATATTCGCATTACCGATTGTTAGTTGAATGATGAATATACTCACTCCCAAAACAAACTAACAAAATCACACACACACAAAACACGCGCGCGCACGCGCATACGCACACTAACGCTGGCGTCTATTATATTAAGAAACATCATTCAATCTCTCTCTCTCTCTCTCTCTCTGTCTGTCCGTCTTTCTCTCTCTCAAGCGCGCGCGCGCGCGCACACACACACACACACACACACACACACACACACACACACTCACACACAGAGGCAGCAGATAAGTTTCAGGAAAACTCCATAGTTCAAGAAACTTGACAGAAAATGCCAGAGGAAGTATCCACCTTTGCACTTTCGCAGAGAAAAGTGCTGGCTTTCGATAGCCAATGATGAGGGTTAAAGTGCTGGCTTTCGATAGACAATGATGAGGGTGAGTAACCTGACCACAGAAAAAAAAAAGGACACATGACCTTAGGATAGGTAGTGTCTCCTCCCTACGCCCTCCTCTCTCCTCCACAACGTCCCTCTATCCCCACCTCCCACATACACATATATCCTCCTAAATACCATCGTCGAGCCCACTTCCGATCTTTCTACTTCGTCTTCCAAGGAAGAGCCAATGGACATTAACTGCGTGAACTGATCATGTCTGTACCTTGAGGGACAGACTACTCTCTCTCTCTCTCTGTCTCCCTGTCTTGCTCGCTCACTCGCTCCCCTTTCGTTCTGTCTGTCTGTCTGTTTCTCTCTGACAAAGGACAGAACAACAGAATGAAAAAGGAGGAGGAGGGGGGAGGAGGAGGAGGAGGAGAGAAGAAGAAGAAGAAGAAGAAGAATGATCATAATAAAAACTGATGATGATGATGATGATGATGATGATGATGATGACGATAACAGGCAAACGGGAAAGCCATGAGAGACTTGACGACAAGAGCTGAAGAACAAAAGGGATACCAGTAGAATCCAGCTGGCAATCCAGCAAAGGAAATGGAACACGTGGGAAAACCAATTACACCAATGTCTCAGGTAAAATGGAATATGGTCTATGGATCAGTTCAGGGCCAGTCTCTACCCTCCAATCTGTCTGTGACCTCCTGCCGTAGCATTCAAGCGACAAACAAAGGGTGGAGCATGTCATCAGTGCATTCAAAGCAGCGACAACCCAAGGAAGGCACACACGGAGGCGCAAACAAATGCTCGAAATATCGTTCATGCAGTTAGCGCCACTAAAAAACGCCACGCCACCGGAGATTCCAGAAACGACATTCTACAGAGCAGTGGACCACAGGTTTTGATTTGGAACATCTATGACATGAAACGTATGGAAGATGGGTTGACTGTATGGAGTGTGTGGGCTGGGAGTGCATAGCAGACCTTGCAGAATGTAAAAACTGTCCTCAGATCATTACGAAGAATTGCATGAAAGCAGGTACAGTACCCCACTCACGGTTATCGAAACAAAGGATTTTGAATGAACTTCTTTGTCATATTGAAAGCAGAATGGAAAGACCCGGCATTTACAAGACTGAGAAACATGCCAGTCTGGTCAACAGCTTAAGTCTGGAACTAGGGACAGAAGGGGAGAGGAGGGGGAAGGGGTTGTAGGTTCATCGGGCCATGATCTCCTGAAACAGCCGCTCAGTTTCTGGAAAGAAGAGGACTAAAGCCCTTAGAACAATCGCAAAGGTGTCTGATAGCGAGTGCCAGCCAAGTCTGATCAGCATGAACTTAATAAAGCTCAAATTTCCAAGCTAAGAACAGGTGTCAGATAGCTGTTTGAGTAAGACATCCGCCTAAAAATATATGCCTTGAGATGCTCAACCATCCAAGAGGCGCTCGTTCAACTTCCGAAAGCACCGGATGCACCCCTGGCTCCCATAAAGTAAGAAGTTCAGAAATAAAACACTTGCCTGGGACAGCGTTTCCTTCTCTGAATGCCTGCTGCCGCTTTCATTTTCTTCCTTCTTGATGCAAGCATTGATCTGTCTCTGTGCCTGTGCCATGGCAAACAAGAGTATTGGTAAGAATATTTGAACGCACCCAGTCTCAACTGCGATCATGATTTAGTACCATACCAGAATACGATCTTTTAAAACAAATATTTGAGGAATGTATTCAAAAATATCGTATACCATGACTATTGTTGATTTTCCCTCATGACATGAGAAGGGAGTTAACCTCAGAACAAATTTCAAAAGATTTCAAAACAAATAAAATGGATTAGCAATCTAGGAGACAGGAAGAAATCTGTTGTTTAAAACAGACCGTTGCAAACTAAATTCCGTACCTTCTCTTCCGTTTTCTTCTTTAATTAAATGTTCCAAAGAAAATAATTGATTTTTTTTTTTTTTTTTTTTTTTTTTTGGGGGGGGGGGGGGGGGTTGAAACAGAGGGTACATGTATTGGAACTCTAAACCTTTTCACCCTTTGTTTACCATATTTCTTATTTCAAAGGGGGGGGGGGGGGGGGGGCAAAGATAAAACAGGGAGAAACAGAATAGAAACACATACACGTGCACGCGCGCACACACACATACACGCGCGCGCGCACACACGCACGCATCTGCTGAGTTGAGAGTTTCAAAATAATTTTGAGTCGTCCAAATCAGCGATTCAGCAAACATTCACTCTGGAACCAGCTTAGGAAGCAAGGGTGACATGCTACCCGATGTGGACTACTGTTAATGAAACCTCTTCAGCAATTACATTACAAACACACACAAAAACGCGTTCCCTCGCACGCACTCGCGCACGCACACACACACACACGCGCGCGCGCGCGCGCGCACTCACTCGAGCACAGGTGAAACGATTGTTCAAATCCCTTGAACAATCAATGTCTAAACCTCGACCTGTTCTAAGCGTCTTCAACATAACTGACTAAATAGAAAAACAAACTTAACTGGAATAAACTAGAAAAAAAAGGGCGTAAATCATCGTAAAAATCATAGAAAAAAAAAAATCGGATAATATTTTAAAAAAGTAGAATATGTGAAACAAGTATAAAAAATGATTTTTAAACGTGTGTTGAAAATAATTTTCCATTATACTTTTATTTTTTATCTCTCTCTCTCTCTCTCTCTCTCTCTCTCTCTCTCTCTCCTCTCTCTCTCTCTCTCTTATACTTCAATGTGTCAAGTCGTCTGTGTGCCCCCACCCCTTGCCTTAATGGCTGTTGCAGCTGAAAGGCAATAAATCGTCAATCGTCTGGCTGTCTGTCTCTCATTTGGTTTCCTCTTTTAGCCACGTGTATCTCTGTCTTTGTACTCCAGTTAGCCCGTCTCTTCTCCCCCCACTCTCTCTGAATCTCGCTCTCTCGGAGACAGAGACAGAGAGAGAGAGAGACAGAGAGAGAGACATGAGAGAGAGAAGAGAGAGAGAGAGAGAGAGACAGAGACAAGAGAGAGAGAGGAGAATGATGATGATGATGATGATGATGATGAGAAAGTGAGGATGAATGAAAAGACGGATGGATGAATGAAGGAGGATAGATGAATGAACGAACGGGCAAAACGTAAAAAACCGATGAACTGTAGACTGGAGAAAAAAAAGAGGAGAACGTGGTAATGAACAATGATGGTCGAGAGGAAACGACGACGACTGGAGAAGAATCAACGATGGACCAGAGGGGAAGAAGAGAAGAGGTGCTGCAGGCCATTATGAGGGGAAACTTGATCTCGTGAAAGCTCCTCAGCAACATCCAGCAGGTACACGCCAAAGTGACCAGACCAGTGCTCACAAAGAGCGCGACTGCAGAGCAGTCTCGCGTATCATTTGGGATTCGTCAGGACCTCATTTGTCTTAAATCCTTTTCAACCTTGTCCTGGATGCATCGTAACTGATCCACTTGAAGGTCATGACAACACAAACAGCACTGCAAGAATATCTATCACGAACCTTCACTTTGCTGATGACACTGGTGGCCTGGCGGGCACTGAACAAGAACTTAGTAAGCCTGTTATTAATTTATTAGTAATTAAAACACTGGATGAAACATCTACAAGACATAGTATGAATATTAACACTGAGAAGACCAAAGCGAATGGCCAGCCACAAACACCACCTCCAGTACTTATGTAACCATGGATAGAAGCTAGGAACTGCTAAACGGTTCATATATCAACGATTTATTTTGTGGCGACGGGGAAATTTAAATCGGATATCTTCTCAAGAGCAGCACAGACATCAGTTGTCCAGACTGAACCCTGTATTGAAAGACAATAACATCTTAGTGATACACAAATCTGGCTCCTGCATGCACGAGTGCGTTTCATTTTCCTATATACAGACGCGACATGGATCTGGAAGAAAGAACCCAATGATATAAATGAGACGTCATTGCAAGATACATACTGGTTCTATCGACATTGAACAAGTGCGCCAGACCATCACACAGCACATTGTGCCATACGAGGATTTGCTGACACCAGCAAAACAAAAGAAACTACGTTGGCATTGCTATGAAGATCCAACGGCCCCGCTAAAATAATCATACAGGAAAGTGTCGAATGAGCGAGACCAAAGGGAAGACGGAAAAAAAAAAATTGCAGAATGGACGGGGAAGCCGTCTGTAGAGCCCAAAGCCTCGGAACACAACCGACGGAATTGAGGAGGAATCTGGTGAACAGCTCTTCAGTGCGATGCTCCATTGACTTCGCACGGACCCAGGACAAAAAAGTCGATATTAGTAATACCAAGACAAGATTATTCTTGTGCTTACAAGTAACTATCTTTTTTTCTCAAATCCAGAACGTGTGTGTGATTCAAGGACTGAGTAATCTGTTCACATTTTGTTTTTTTAGTAATTTTTAATGCCCAGTTTTTTAACATGTTCTTGAATCTCAGAAAATGAAATGTTTATGTTATCATCTTTCTCAATGTTAAAATGTTCGTATTTCGTATTTTCACCATCATGATACAAAATAATCATTATCAAATCCACTACCAGTCGTCTCTCTCAGTAAGCATGACAGCACACTGCTGCCCGATAAAACATACTGAAAGAAAATTTAGCATTATTTTTTGTCGGAAAGCAAAGAGAAAGGAAAGAACAACAAGGAAGTCGTAATTAGGGGGTAATACCAATAAGGCGACATCCGCACCAAGACAACTAAGAAGAAAGATTTGCAGGTATAGAAGGAAAAAATTAGTCATAAGTACGAAAAAGATATAAATGAACTAATAATCGCGAGACAGCATGCTACATAAATACCTTTACGATTGAATCTATAGACACCTTTCAAAGGGGCCGGCGCACTATACTTTTATTACAAAATACAATACGATACATACGAAAAATTGCTATCAAATTAAAACAACATTTTCTGAAATGAAACAAACAATAAAGTAATGCCAACATGTGATAACTAAAACATGTCGGTTTATTAAGTTTTATTTTCACAAATTGAAAGTTCAGTGTCCGCATAAAATCATTGTGTATGTGTACAAGCTTTGAATATTCCATAACAAAATGTTATAGTTTTAAGTAACAACGAAAGACATAATAAAAGCAGAAGCTCTAGATGACCTTATTCCCAAACATTGTTAAGTGAAAGTGGGAACAATAAACATGAAAGCAGTACAAAGATGGAAACACAGAAAGGAGAAAAGGGAAATAAAGAAGAGATAGAAAAGAAAGTAGAAGAAAAAAGCGAAGACCCAGAGAAAGGAAAACAAGAAACAAGCAGAGAAGAGAAAAAGAAGAGAGTCGATGCGCAGAACGTGCTTAAAAGAAATAAGAAAGGGAGAAAGTGAGAAAAGAGAGATGTAGTACGAAACAAGAAAGGAAAAGGGGTATAAAAAGTGTAAATGCCATGAGAAAAATGGAGAGGAGAAGAGAATTAGGAAAGTGCACAATTCAAGGAAGAATTTTGGAAACCGAAGAAAATATGAAGAGGAACGAGATGAGATGAAGAGATTTTGAAAAATAAATACCTAAGAGAAGAGAGGGAAGCCGTAGAGCGAGGAGAGTGGATGAGAGTGTGAATGAGAGATAAGACCACTAAAGGTCGTCCTAATAATACCAACTCCAGAATCAAATTCATCCGTATATCCCTAATAGCTACTGTGGGCAAAATCACCAGACAGCGTCTTCACAAACTCCTCGATTGGGTTAATGATGTCATAACACTACGATTTATGGTAAAGTTATTACAAATTTTTCAAAATACAGTACAAGTCGATTCAGGAAGCACAACACAACAGAGCAGAGATTTTCTTCAAGTGGACAAATGTTACACGGATATACACCTCTCTCACGAAAAAGAACTCCAATATCAATCCCCATCTCTCCGCTCCCCCGCCCCAAGACCAATTTCTCCCTCAAAAAGGACACCCTAATCCATCCCCCACGAGAACAAAGGTTGGTCACCCTGATCCTGTAAGAGAACGATGAAACCAACGTTCACAACTTTCCTCCACAAATAGCTATAATATAATTCGGGAAAAGCTAGCTGCGGTGAAGCGTCGAAAAAAGGCCAACGAAAGAATCATGCGCCCCCAACACCCTTCCCAAAACCCCCAAATGCACACAAGAGAGGAACAGACAACAGCAATTATCGCGCAAGAAACACACGCTGGCGGGGCCTGCGCACGGCATATAGCGTCAGCAAACACAATTAACAGGACAATCAAACAGCACAAGCCAAAGAGCAAGGCACAGCAAAACACGAACACACACACACAGGTCAGACACACACCCACACACGGACAACACACACACACACTACACAAACTAGCGCGCAGCCTAATGCACACCATGAACATATACACTGAGGAAAACGACGCGCCAACGCGCTAATAGGTATACATACCAACTACTCGGCGTATACACAATCAAGGAAAGTACGCAGATCACACACAACATATAGCACACACACAGGACACGGATCAGACACAGACACAGACACACACGACACACACATACACACACACCACACAACACACGAAATCACACACACCACACACAGCACACATGACACTGTCAGGATGTGCGGCGGCACGGCACACTATCATACACCATGCATACATCCGCGCACGCACACATACATAGTTCAACCATGCGGGACGCGTGCGCACGCAAAAGGTACGTAAATCAACACATTTTTTCATCCTCATCTCTATCTCTCGAATCTCTGGAAGCCTGTACAGCGTGTTAGGGACGACAGGACAGAAATAACGCTGATCAAAGAAGCAGGGCCAGTCAAACCGCTTTCCTATGAGTCGTGCAGGCATGAAAATTTTGTAAGGCGACATTGGACTTCAATGAGTAAAAAAATAAAATATAGACTAACCTTAGAATTTGAGTAACTTCGGTAGGAACAGTAAAAACATCACTTGTAAATGCATCAAACCTTTACTTTGTTATCCGCCTAATGTACTAGACTAACGGTTTTATAAAAAAATTGTATGATCCCGAGGCCTTTTTAAACGCTCTTTCTGTACAATTTTTCAATTCTTAATCAATCAAAAAAAGACCCGAACCCATCCACCTTTACATTTTAACCTCGACGCAAGAACAAGTACGTCATTGTTTTTCAAAATTCCTTGTATGAACACCAGCATTTAGATCTTTGGTCTGTTAATGCTGTGAACCAGATGTTCGTCTCCTGCTTTTCTGTCTATCACAAAATTTCGATAAACCAAGAATGAGGTTCGGAAGAACGATAAATTTGTTCTCCGCGAGAATGCTTCTTACAAACCTGTGCTTTGTTAAAACGTATCCTCATGAACAAACACATGCTATCATTAAATTTCATGAGGAGACCAAAAAAATTGGAGGGATTACAATGCTAGCCTTATTTCGGTTGCTTTCCGCAACGTTTGTAAAAATATTTTGCATGATCAGAAATAGTATTCAGAATGCCGAAGAATTAGAAAGAAAAATACAATTATTTGTAGATGTTAGCAAACAAAAAATCTGTTGATGCTTATGCACACATTAACGTTGACAATGATGAATGCAAAATGGAGAAGAACTGAACATAAAGGAGTCACTGAACGGGAATGAGCGATAAATAATTGAAAGAAAAACATGATCAAGAAAAGAAGAGAAACGTGAAAAGAATGAATGGCTGGCAGGAGGAAATGCTGACCCGATTTAAATGATTGACTGGATACGAGTTATAAATTGGGTAAGTAACTAGGAGACAAGGATAAATTTTCTCTTAGCCCCGTGGGCCGGCACCGCAATATGCCACATCAGTGCCTATTCAGACCTAAAGAGAAACACGTTAAAATCAACTACCCAAGTCCATTAAAACACGCAACACACACACACAAACAAGCACAACACACACAACACACAACAGCACACCACGCACGCACGCACGGCACGCACGACACACACAAACACACACACAAGACACAGACAAATCGACACAAACAACCGAAAGGACAACACACACCACACGGAAAGCAAAAACACATGCGATCTTTTAAACAAAAAGTTTACATCTCGTAAAAAACGGCACCAGAAACGTCGGTAATTAAAAATCGTTCCCTTTCCTACAATCTTAAATCAGAACGAAAGTTCATCTCTCTCAAAAACCCAAAGATCGCGTCAGGCGGGACATCTCTGAACAGGGTTTTTCATGGACTCTGCTGTAAAATGTTTATGTCTCACATCATGCAAGTCCCAACATTTTAAAAAAATATGTTTCATTGTGAGTGGCACATGACATGGAATGCACCACGGAGTTTCTTCACTCTTTAAAAGGTATGAATGGGGTAAATAACGAATGGGCCGGTGTGCAGCCGGCACAGAACTGTTTCTTCTTTACGACCACCAGACGTACATGAGAGGAACTCCTTAAGGTTTGGACGGATCTGAAAGAGAGTTAACCGGAGAAGTACAATGAAAATGATGAATGACCGACCGACTGGAGAAGAACCTGAAAACAACGAATGACTGACTGAGAAGAACTTGAAAACGGTGAACGAATGACCTGAAAAAGAACTTGAAAATGCTGAACGAATGAGACGGATGTCAGAGGAATGTACTGACTGGCAAGAAACTCAGGATAAGGCGCATTTGGCCCCGATTGTAAGAAAACAAGCAAAACGCCAAATTGATAAAGTATGGACGAGAAGAGAACATCAAGATGACAGTGATCGAGACGATCAAAGCGTCAAAATGATGAATGTTGGGGTGGGACGAAAAGAGAAGTGATACCTAAGACCAAGAGTTGAAAAGAACAACGTGGGAACGATAAATGTGCTGTTTTGAATTGTGATGAACAGAACTGTTGGATGGCAATGTATAATGAGAAAGAACGTCAGAAATAAAGCATTTAGAAGAGGGGGGGGGGGGGGGGGAGGGGGGGGGGGGGGACGTGAGAATGAATGGAATGTTACATGGGGGGAATCTCACTAAATGTTTGACCAAGGGAAAGGGAATATGAGAATATGAATGTTTGATTGGGCAAAAGGGAAAAAGTGGAAAGTAGAGTAGGGAGTAAAGAAAAAACTGGGACTGAAAAATACAATTCCCTTCTGGTGTGAAGAATGCAAATGAGGAGCACAGGAACAGCAGTAAAAACAGAAAAAAAAGGTTGTGAAGAGTATCAGAAAATCCTACGCGAGAGTGAGAATCTGGGTACAGCGGGATATTTATAGAGTTTTAAAAACAAACCGTATCTCTATCTAACTTGATAAATTTTGAGCAGATCAGAAACGTAAACCATACCAGGGCCGTAATTTAAAAAAGAAAAAAACAACTAATTAACAAATCGAGACTGACTCAAAAAACTCGATCATGGAGCCAAAATTCGTTTTTCTAAAGGCCAATGAGATTTCTTTTATCACATGATTCTGCATGATTTACCTCACAAAAAACCCCACCACCACCCTGTCATATCAATACCCTATCCCAGCCCCAGTTAATAACTAAGGGTCAGGTAAGGCATCCAGGCCGTTTGTGAGAGCGAGTTTCATACCCCGGGGCTTCATGCACTGATGTGTTTGATGTTGTCATGGCATCCTCGTAGTGTTGCATAAACCCTCTACCACCCCCTTTTTTTTCCCTCTCTCCCACTCCCTACCAAACCGACCCTGCCTTCCTCTTGCGGTTATCCATCTACCCTACCAGCTTGGCGAGGTGTCGACGCTCAACCTGAATATGGCCTCACACCCCCGAACCTGGCTCTGCACAGGTCGACAATGAATCACTCTTTAACACTAGTTTGACGAGATGCGCAAGAAACCTAATCTCAGCAACGAAATCTTGTTGAACGCCATCACCGGATTCACAAAAGAAATCTCAGTAATGAGAACTAAGAGCAGTATCACAAGCAAGGTGTTTCAGGTAACGGCAACGAAATAACACTGAGCTGCACCCTGGTTACTCTCAGAAAGAATGAGGGGGCAGCACAAAGCCTGAGAACTCTGAAACAACGGCTAACTCGACCAAGTGCAGAAACTTGGTCACTGAAAAAAAGAAAAGAGAAATGTATGGCGCTGACTACCTTCCAGCAATCAAACGCTGAATCAGAGGGCACTACATGGCCAAGCCTGTCTTTTGACCTTTGGTACAGGGAGCTAAAACGGAAGCGAGGACAAAAATGTCACACATCAGCGCAAACATGCACTGAACGTAGAACGGAGCAAACCGGTCCTGGAAACTCTGATATGCCATTAGTTTTTTCGTGCGTTGTGTGTGGTGGTGTGGTGTGTGTGTGTGTGTGTGTGTGTGTGTGTTGTGTGTGTGTGCGTAGCGTGCGTGTGGTCGGGGTGTGTGTGGATTGTGGGTGTGTGTGTGTGCGTGTCCGTGTGTGTGTGGTGTGTGTGGTGTGTGTGTGTGTGTGTGTGTGTGGCACGCACGCAGAGCTCCTGTTGGTTCATAAATTTCATAAAAGATGTAAGTCG
>JADBJO010018089.1:21629-34129 GCA_016801955.1 Conus betulinus | reverse complement strand
GAGCCATACACAACCTAACCCATATTCATTTATTCATATTCATGTAGTTTTATCTTTACTTTTTGTTATATTTTTTCTTACCTATGTTATCTAAGTGTAGTAGCGTTCTATACACTTGAGAGAGAGAGAGAGAGAGAGAGAGAGAGAGAAGAGAGAGAGAGAGAGAGAGCATACGAGGCCAGCCAAGTGTATTATGAAAGTTTACATACTTTCAATGAAAAAGCAATAAAGTTTATAAAAAAAAAAAAAAAAACCCTTGTGTGCTGGGCGACATAACAACTGTTCTGGGGAACTATACCTTTATCGACGCTGTATGCAGTTGGAGCCTCTTACGGCAATGTACAGCGTCGCCTTCACTTTGTGTTCATAAGATTCAACAGTGGGCCGAGGAAAACGGGTTTACCTTTTCAGGTACCAAAACTCGGTCAGTTCATTTTCACAATTTTCTTCCTTATTTTGCTGATCCTGAAGTTCGTCTGGACAAGTCCACCATTCCAGCTATGAAAGAAGCCAAATTTTCTGGGTGTTACTTTTTTAAAAAAATCAAAAACTGAACTCTGAAAGTCATATCCAACACTTAAAAAGTGCATGTCAGAAAGCACGGAACATTCAGCGAGTTGTGGCACACACAGATTGGGGCACTGACAAGAAAACTCTCCTCCATCTTTACAGGACTCTGATCCGCTTCAAAACTGGACAATGGTGTGTGTAGGTCCGGTTCGGCCAGACCTTCCTGTTTGAAAAATCTAGATCCTATCCACCATCAAGGGCTTTCATTGAGTCTGGGTGCGTTCTGCACCACCCTTGTTTATAGCCTGTATGCAGAGGCAGGAGAAACCATCCGTCTCAAATCGTCGACTAAAAACTGCCTTGAATTACTGTTTGAGTCTCTCTTCTGAACCTCAAAACCCTGCGTATGACTGTGCTTTCTACCCCAAGTTCCAAAATATATTCGATGACCACCCTAGTTCTATTCCCTCCTTGGGAATTCGTGTTCTTCTCCATTTGAATAAAGCAGGCAATAGACCTTGGAGTAGTTCGTGATTTTTCCAAGTTTCCTGATGTCCCACCATGGACTTTTTCACTCCAGAGATCCGATTTGATTTAACCTCATACCGTAAAGATTCCACTAGTTCCTTGGCATACATGTCCCTTTTGCCGAACTGTATTCGAAGTTTCCATCCTTTAAAAGAATTTTCCCTGACGGTTCCAAATCTGACGAGGGAGTTGCCTCTGCTGTGTTTTGTGCAACAGATCCCCCTCAGCGATGTTCTGAACATATTCCAGCTGACAGCTCCATCTACACTGCTGACAGCCTTGGTCCTGGCTCTTAGAAAGGTCCAAAACATAAAGACTTCCTCATTTTATCAGACTCCCTGTCTGCTTTGGAGGCCATTGCCGGTCGTAATCTCAAGCACTCTAAGCTGCTGAAAGTTTTCGATCTGTACACCTCCCTGAAATCAGATGGATACAACATAGTTTTTGCTTGGGTTCCCAGCCATGTGGGCATTCGAGACAACGAGGTGGTTGATCAACTTGCCAGGAGTGCCACAAAGGAAAAGTGGAGCAAGTTGTCTGTTCCTCACACTGATCTGAAACCCCAAACACAGACTTGCGTCAAAGACCTCTGGAAAGAGGAATGGAACTCGCAGACGGATAACAAACTATTTAAAATCCGTCCATGTTCCAGAGAGTGGCAGTAAAGATGTAGCAGTCCTGTGCCATTTGCATACATGCCACTCGTTTTACACCCTTTCTTACCTTTTAAAAGAAGACGAAGCTCCGTGGTGCATTCCATGTCATGTACCACTCACAGTGAGACATATTCTTTTAGAATGTTGGATTTGCACGATGTGAGAAATAAACTCTTTACAGCAGACTCCATGAAAACATTGTTCAGAGATGTCCCGCCTGACGTGATCATTGACTTTCTAAAAGATATAAACATGTTTCGTCTCATCTAAGATTTTACGAAAGAAAGATTTTTTAAAAGTTTCTGGCATATTTCTCGAAGGTGTATGTTTAAGGAGATACGTGAATAAATATGGCCCTTAGTGGTCGGCTGGGCTGGGCTGGGCCCTTTGCGGTCAGCTGGCCTATAAGCAACCTTACCTTACCGTACAAAGTTAGAACCATACATAATTCAGTCTGGGAACCACCAGAGAGAATATCTTCATGTACACACGTGTCACGTGTCAGGTTCGACCCTGACTTTTTTTTTTTCTTTTTTCGTCTCTCCTTACACAGCTATGTAAGAAAAGGTCACTTGTAAGGCCAGACTATTGGTTATTTTCTTCTTCTTTGCCCTCCCTAGCTTACGCGGGTATGACTCGTTTGTTTGGGTGAGTACGTTTCACGTCTCACGGTATGCACGTGTATTCGTCCCATTCGGTTTCGCCCTCCGCGTGGAAATAGCACCCAGCCCGCGTGGGCTCTGGTGGTCGGCCAATCGGGGCTTTCCAACTAGCAAAATGGACTGGACCTTCGGTTGGGCCGTGCCGATATTTGAGGGATGGAGAGGCAAGGGGGGGGGGGGGGGGGGGGCGGGGGGGGGCTAAAGAAGAATCGCTCTGGAAGACACAAGGGGCTGAGACGCAGAGCCAAGATCAGCTGTCCGGGAAGTTCGCCTCTCCCGTGACCCCACTCCACTCGCCTTCGCTGGCCGTGGAGAGAAGTTCATTGCCCGGGCCACCAGCACACTTTTCGTTAAGTGACGGGTAGGCTGTGACCCGTTTCTGGACAGCTCCCTTTTGGTGTGGGAGCGCTGCTGATCCTGCCGGTCGTCCTTGACCTCACGAGCTGACGAGGTAGGAACTAGTATTAAGTGCATTGTGAGCAGCCCGCAAACAGCTATGTTTTATGTTAAAATGTTATGTTATGATACATTTGTTTCGAACCTCACTCTTTGGTCGTATGGGTTTTCAGCTTCGAAGTGAATTGTTTGTAATGTTGATACGGTCGGAGAATGACCAAATGTAAATGTGGGACTTGCCCTGTGTAGGGAGTGTGCAGAGAAGACAGAAAAGAAAAGGGACATTCTTTAAAAAGAGGGGTGGGAAGAGCAGTCAGAGGCCTTAGGTGTGTGGCACCTTTAGCAAGGATTGCTGCCTTTACCCCCCCCCCCCCCCCCCCCCCCCCCGCCCCCTTGCGTGTAAGTGAGCCTTTGTGGGCAGCCATTCTATCAATATTCTATTCTTTACTTTCCTTTTCTCTTCCGACTCTCCCTCCGGCATTGAAATTCAGATCCTTCAGAGTGCCGGAGGAGAGGGGGCTCTCTGACTGTCGTCTCCTTGTGTGGTTCTGTGAGCGCCTGTGTGTGAGCTTCTGAGTGTGACTGGCCTCTCGGCCCCACCCTTCTCCCTCAGAGCATCAGGGGTCTAGGTAACCAGCCTCCCTGTTCAGCTTGGTTCCCCAGGTCCCGGACGGTAGCCAGGACACCAGAGCCACGGAACTGCGACCATCATCTCTCCAGGTCCCAGCAGGCAGCCAGGGCCACAGGGCTGTGACCCACTGCCAGAGACGACGGGGACGCCTTCCGCGCAACAGCCAGCTGAAGTAATTGGACACGAAGTTCCTGAACTGCACTATTCTGTACCGTGTACCTTAAACCTGAAGGAGAGAGAAGTGTTATGTGTGTGTGGCAGAGGGGGGTGTGCTTGAGTTTTTGTACTTACGTTTCTTCTTTTGGTCTGAACTTCCTCGATCCTTTCGTTTGCTCGTCTTTGTAGGCATCCATATTTTAGTTCCTCTCTTTTCAAGCCCCTCCTCCGTACCCCATTCATCCCGAACTTAGTGGATGTTAGGTTGGGAAAGGCGAGGGGTGTGTAGCTGGCAAATCGTTTCATTTGTTAGGGTAGCTAGGTCATCCTGCCATCTATATTATTCACCTGTTTGAAGAAAATAAAAGAAGAGTGAATGTGACATTGTTCGTGGTCTGCTGTTGGGCGTGTCCGCGAGTGTGGGAGACCGCCTTTGGGGGAAACCTTAAGACCCTGACGTGACAACATTCTTTTTTTTTTTTTCTCGCGCAATAGTCTCTTCAGTGTTTACCTTCATTTTGGTTTATTAAGAAATATCTCTAGTCCGAGAGATTTTAGTTCAGTTCCATGCTGTTCTTAGATGGTGTTTAGCAAATGATGTAGTGAAAAAAAAAAAAAAACATGATCCATAACCAACCCTTTCTGCCTTCCTGTTTGCCTGTTTAATTGTCAGTGTGCCTGCCTGTTTGTCAGTGTGTCTGCCTGTTTGTCGTCCTTCCTGTCCTTCCTCGTGCTATTCCTTATCCTTGTTAATCTCTCTTTCCGCCTCTACCTATTCTTTCATTTTTGTTTATTTTAAAGCATGATTGCACTACATACAATTAATTTGCCTAAAGTACAATGTATTGTACTATGCTGTATATGTCATCAAGTAACCATGCTTTAGATACATATATGATGATATGCTGAGGTTATATCTTTCTCTTTGTTTGTGTATTTACTTTTTTGTCTATATATCTATATTTAGCTTGCCTTATACCTAATTTCTAAATCTTAATGTTGTTGCAAATTTCAGTCTCTGTATAATGATAAAGGAAAATAAGAATGTAAAAAAAAAAAGAAAAACATTATCCATACGTATATTTTGGGGGGAACTCTAACAATCGTTAATGATTCGGTTATCTGCAAATTATTCACGGACGAACATTTTTCATTCATGAAACCTACCAGCATTTCCCAAAAAACGTTGTATGACCGTACAATACCAAAACGTACGTGTAATACTGTCCTTAACCATGCTACAGAAATCACATACATTACTGTTCTGTACACCCATTTCCTTCTGTACCGTATTGATACGGATATATCTGTGCGTTATTCGTAACTGTAGTCATTTCATTTTTTCAGAAATGTGCAAAGACATTAAAAAAAAAAAAAAAGAAAAGCTTTTACAGTCATTTCCAACATACCGCTTAGTATTCCAGTTCGTACACTCACGCAAACATGATTATCGATAATATGTCATAAATAATTTTGACGCTTTACAAACTGACAATTTTTTTTTTAAATGTATGCATGTTTAAACGTTTACAAGTATTTTCAATTTTAATTTTCATTACTGGTATATACTCAATTGTAACTGCTTTAAAACCAGAAAAAAAAAAAACTGACTGACATAATTAATGTTTATGTCGCACTTTTGTCTAAATTGTACAAAAGAAATACACTGGCCATGGTCAAGCGAAAATTGAGCAATACAATTTATCCCATGGTTGATCCATGCTTTTCCCCAAATAACCCTTTAACCAACTTATATTCTGTTATTATAAAAGGCTGGTTCTGGAAGGAGTTCACAAGAATTTAACAGTTAACTTTGTAGAAAAAGTGCTTGTACGCAGTAAATATCTCTGTCCAGAGGGCATTTAATTTACCGAAGGAAGAAATCGGATCTGGCCCTTATTTCTCAATATCGTTCAGAAGTGGAATGTTCGCTATTATGATGGTGTTCCTGTGGTGTGTGATCTAAATTTTCTAGGCACATTAATTCCAATGAAGAAGCAAATGTTTTACTTCCGGTAGTTCATGACCACAGTTTTGGATACTTTTATATGCAGTGTTTCAAATTTGTTTTGTCTGTTTCTTTTTATTCACAAATTTGTAACAATAACGTTGTAAAATCTTTTTTTTAAGTGTTTGGTGGATTAGGTCGTGAGAGTTATGAATAGATGTGTTTTGACAAAATAAGCTATTTTAACACTGCCAAACTGTCTTTAGGAGTTGTCGTCTTATCCAGATCTTGAACAAAAGTTTCACGTCTGAATAATTGATATCTGCACAGTTTTGTAAATCTTTGGTAAACCAGATTCTGATTTTTAACTTTTGTGGGTTCCACTCCATTGCTGAGTGGTTCATGTAATGAAACGGCAGAGGTTTTACAGCTTCGCAACCTAACTGTGCTAATTTTTCCAGGATTCATATACAAATCTGATAGAAGACCAAGCATTTTCAGTACGGTTATACATGTTTTAAATGAACTTTTGTCGCCTTTATCAAGAAGTTTTCTATCATCTGCACATTGAGAAACTTTGTGCTCGACTGCATCAATGATTACTCCACATGTATCTACATCTTCCTGAAATTTTAATGCTAGAATTTCAACATATAAGATAAATGAATATGGCAATAGTGAGTAACCTTGCCTGCATTTTGGTCTATCTTAAACCATCTTGAAACTTGACCATTAACAAATGACATATGAGTTGATATTTCTATGGATGGTTTGTACACATTGCGGAAGCCCTGTTGAAATTAATACTTTATATATAATATCCAAACTCATTAAATCGAATGCTTTCTCTAAGTCAATGTTTAATAAAAGTCCTGGTAAGTCGTGTCCTTCACAGAGAGCAATGGTGTTGTAGATGACCCTGATATCATCCCCTATGAATCTGTTCTTTAACGAAACATGTTTGCACAATGATTCTATTTCATACATAACAATTAACAAGGAGATTGGTCTCCAAATCTTCACGAAGTGGCTTGGTTTTTATATACCTTTAGTATGCATATGATTATTCGATGTCTTTGAACACAAGAAATGTCCTGTCTTCGAAATCCGTCATTTAAAAACTCTGGCAACAAAGAAATCTATTCTGTTCCAAAATTACTTTAAAATTCTGTTGTGAAAGCATCAATGACAGGACCTTTGTTGTTTTTCATATTTTCAACGCTATGCATGCCTCCTCCAGTGTGATTTCACTATCTAAATTATTTGCTTCATCATGGTGTGAATGTGGAATGTTTTTTCGTGTGGAATATTTTCTTCTAAATCACAGTTATCACCCCAAAATTTTCTAAACAAGGATTCATACAGGTCATGGACCTCATAAAAAAAAAATCTCTTTTTGATCATTTAAAACATTGTCGTCATTATCAAATAATCTAGCCATACTCTTACTAATTATATATATATTTTTTTTTGTTTGTTTGTTTGTTTGTTTGTTTGTTTGTTTTTTGTTTGTTTGTTTTGTTTTTTTATTTCAGGTATCGTTTTGTCACATTTTCCCCTTCAGCTATCCACCTGGCTCTCGATCTTAAAAGTACCCCCTCAATTCTTTTTTCTTGAATAATCTTTATCCTTTCATTCTCCTACCCTATAGCCTTGATTTCCTCCTCACTTTCGTCCTTTTCTTTCAACCTGTTGTGTGTCTTGCTGTATTTTACGGTCCCCTTTGTTCGGATTTTTTTTCTTTTTTTTTTTTTTTCTTTTTGTGTTCTTTATGGTCGCAAATGAAATTGTTTTTGATGCAAGTTCACAATTAAAAAGAAAATCTAGAAAGAAATAATGTACATTGTAATAACGGTCAGACGAAACGTGTGTACTGCTTCTCTTGGATATGGGCTTACAGCATTTTCTTGTTTGACCTTCTCGATTTCTTTATTGATTTCGTTTGAATAGTCTTTGTTCTCTAATAATGCTGAGTTAAAGTTTCTAGAAGTATTACTATTTTTTTCCTTTTGTTGTTTTTTTCTTCTTCTTTTGTTATTTTAACCAAACCGTTGTCTTAACAAAATCATGAAATGGTCTGGTTTGTATCCAGAGACATTAATATAAAAGACACAACATGATATGAGATGAGGAAGAAATCGATTTGTGCCTGCTGAAAAGAATTATTCCATCCCCAGGTATATCTACGAAAGCCTAAGTCCCTCCATATATCTTTTAGTTCAAAATCGTTCATCATCTTGTCTACTGCTTCTCTCGCTTTGGAGTTGTTAACATTTCTATAATTAGAGTCATCTTTTGCGGGATCCAAAACTAAGATAAACCACCTACTACAACATTACATACACCGACATCTTTTTTATTTTGTTGAGTCAAAATATTACATAATTCTATGTCATCTCTGTTTCACCACGACTAACAGACTATTCCCATCGCCTTTTTGTGAACTTTTTTTAATTTTTAGTTTCGAAATTGTTTTTAAAGATATTGGCACACCTCTTGCATTAGAGAAATGACTTGAGAAATATCCAAGGCACCACCATTCAAATTGTATATGGCATTCGAAGCCCATTTTTTTTTTCTTCGAAGTGTGTATCCTGCAGAAAATAAATGGAATACTGCATTTCAAATGATGGAATATGTCACTTCTCTTTTTAATGATTAGGCTGTACGATCTGGATTGTTCAATGCGTAGAATCTTTAAGTATTTGAAAAGGCCACCAACCAGAGTTTTTGGATGAAATAACAAAATATTGCATAATATGTACAGAACCAACTTGACCTCTCAAGTGAAGAAGAATAGAGTGTTAAACTGAAACCAGAACGTGCGAAAGACATATAAAATACACAAATTCATGTAAGTAAAATAATGTTGTCAAAGCAAAAGGAACACGAAAACGACTAAGTAAATCAGTCGAGTGCCCGCGTAGATCAGCAGAATAATAACTTTCAGCAATAAAATAAAATTCAAATTCACTCCATGTCAAACAGACAGATGGAAAGGTATTTGAGTGCTTGTGTGCCTGTGTATGTGTGTGTGTGTGTGTGTGTGTGTGTGTGTGTGTGAGAGAGAGAGAGAGAGAGAGAGAGAGAGAGAGATTTATCTTACAAGATGCGTTTAATCAGCATCCATTTCCAATACCCACACCAATACTTTTTTCCAAGGTCTCAGTCCCATGACAATCGTTGCAGGTATAGGAACACTTTTCTTTGGGAGTCTGGTGCTGTTGTATTCTTTCTGCCAGAACTACCATCCTTTGGGCGAGAAGACCACGGGGCACACTGTGTGTTCTGGGACACCTCTTTTAAGGTCTTTGCTACAGCGACGTGCCACATTTTATTGAATGGCTTTGTGTGTGAACTCCCTTCCCTTGCAGATCGTAACCTTATCAACACACCTGTTACACTTCCTGTTCCGAACAACAACATCGTGTCAAGTGTTCATCTGGAAATCTGTCCCATGCAGCATCTGACTCACCAACTACTGGCCTGTGATGTGAAAAGTCAGTGCAGGGTACTGGAGAACACTGAGACATGGTACAGGGCGACTTGCAGTATGCCCCAGGGACTGACACAGCCCCACTTTTATTGTGATATATCTCGGCAGTTCGTGCCTTACAGTCTGGTGTGTGATTTTCGAGAGGATTGTTCTGATGGACGTGATGAAGACTTCTGTGAGCATCCTGCCTGCAAGGAAGACGTGCTAGACTGTGGAAACAGACAGGTTCAGGCTCTTGTGCTTCTGTGTACCTCTCTCTTATTCTGGCCGTCTGTTGTTACAGCTCCCATTCCCTTCTTGCGCCAAAATGCATCATCCTAAAATAGCTTGTCGTTGTGAATCACCCATTTTTTCCCCTGTTTCATCTATCATGCTCTCTCAGAGCCATCATCTCCACACCATTCTTTATTGGTCCCTTATGCGCAACCACATCAAGGTTGGTTTGTTATGGTCCTTACTGCAGGAATCTATTATTAGCTTCCTATCTACTAAACTTTATCCTTACTTTTCATTTCCGTCTTTTTTCTTGGCCTGTCAATCACATTATGGACAGGGTTCCATATGTATGAGGCTGAAGAAGAACAACACTATCTGAATTGAAATAAATCTTAATTCACATTGTTCAAAAAATTCCCATGCAGATCTCTCATGTTTATTTTTCTTTCAAATTCTCATATCGATGAAGATTTACTCCAGAAATCTTCAAAGTATTTTACATTTGTATACAAAACCCGTTTTGTTGTTTTCTTTCAAAGAAGAATGGACGCAGTATATTTTTTTTTCCAAAAGACTTGTTTGTCTGCATGTTTGCTTGTTTATTAAAGCATCTCTCTGCATGTGTTTTGTTGGAAGTTTTCATGTTCATGTGAGAGACCATTTTTGGTGTGTCTTTTCTTCAGTGTATAGGTAAAGACAAACAGTGCAATGGGTTCAAAGAGTGCATCACAAACCATGATGAGGACGACTGCTCCCATCACTTTGGATACTGCACATTTGCTGACATAAGCCCCCCAGCAGTGATCAGCTTTGACAGACCTGGCAGCTTCACTATAACCCCCATACCAGGAAACAACACACAGTGCCCAGACTCTCATTTCCAGTGTCACGGTGACAGCTATTGTCTCCCTGTCTATGTCAGGTGTAATGACATGATCGACTGTCCGGGGCATGAGGACGAAGCTGACTGTAAGAATTACAAGACGTGTCCTGGGTTTTACCGATGTCGTGACATTAAAAAAACGACCTGTGTGCACGTGAATCACCTGTGTGATGGTCTGCCACAATGCCCACTGCATGATGATGAACTGCATGCAACATCCCTTGTCCCAAGTCATGTGTTTGTCATGGTTTTGAATTCTTCTGCAACCATACTTTTCTCGCCATCTCTTTCAAACAGCTTCGCTACCTTGACGCCTCAGGTAGTGGGATGCGTGTGAGTGACGTAATTCAGAACACCATGCTGATTCACCTGGACGTACAGGCGTGTGGATGGACGAGATTAACAGAAGTCATTTTACCGAATCTTCACAGTCTGGATCTTAGTGACAATCTATTTCATTCAGTTAACTTCAGTGGATTTGCAGGAATGCCTCAACTTCGGAGTCTGACTCTGGCTCATAATCCTATGTCTGCTGGTATTACTTATGTTGAAAGACACCACGTCAGTCTTTCACTACTTGTTTTTAATATTTCCTACTTGCATTCACATTCCTTAAACTTCAGCACTCTGTCAGGGCTTATGCCCAACTTACAAGTACTAGATTTGTCGTGGAATAACATCAAGGCACTGAGGGACGAATTCCTCTTTAGAAATCTTCGGTTTTTGAATTTACAGGGCTGTCCTATAACTGACTTTGCTCCGAACTTCATGAAACACATGACGAATCTTATGTATGTCTCTGCAGACAACTTCAAGTTATGTTGTTCAGTCGTTTTACCGGACAATTTCCGAGGAGGTTGTTTGGCTCCATCGGATGAAATTTCATCGTGTGATGATTTATTGAAATCTGTCTTTTACCGTTGTGCTCTTGCAGTATTTGCTGTGCTTGCCGTTCTGGGAAACTTCAGTGGCTTTGTCTATCGTATATATTTCTGGTCAAACAACACCAAGACCAGCTTTGTAACATTTGTTCTTCACCTGTGTGCTTCCGACTTCTTAATGGGGGTGTATTTAGTCTTCATTGGCGTGGCAGACCGGATGTATGCTGGTAGTTACATATGGAAAGAAGCTATATGGAAAAAGAGTTCCGCTTGCAGCGTTGCAGGGTTCCTGTCCTTGCTATCGTCTGAAGTATCAGCTTTCCTAATTTGTTTGATCACTGTGGATCGTTTCCTTGTGCTTCGCTTTCCTTTCAGTCGGATCCACTTTGATCCAGATCAGCTCACATTGCCTGTGTCATCATGTGGGCTCTGGGATCTACTCTGGCAACGGTGCCTCTGCTGCCTGTAACATCACACTGGGACTTTTTTCACCAGACAGGTATTTGTATTCCCTTACCTCTCACCAGGGCTGGCTTTCTTGGTCACGTTTACTCCTTCAGTGTCATGATCATCTGCAATCTAATCCTCTTTCTCATGATTGGTCTGGGTCAGCTGCTGATTTACATGTCCGTGAGGGCTCACACTATATCTAGTCAGCTAACAAAGACCAAAGACATAGGCACTGACAGTTTGCAGTCAAAAGAAGCAACTTTTGCGAGACGTCTCTTGTCCGTTGCCGTGTCCGATTTCCTGTGCTGGTTTCCTATTGGTCTGTGTGGAGTCTTGAGTGCCAGCGGTGTCGTTATTCCAGGGGAGGTCAATGTTGGAATGGCCATTTTTGTGTTGCCACTCAATTCAGCGCTCAACCCTTTCCTTTATACTTTGAACATAATATTGGAAAAACGGCGAAAAGTGCAAGAACTCCGTATACAAAAACTGATACGTACTCAAGCAAAAGAGATAGGACTTGCTGCAAAGGAAAAGAGCGAAAGCAGAAAGTAAGGCCATGGGTCTCGAGATTCTGTTTTAGCAAACTGATCATAACATATGCTGAACTATTGCCCTGTCATGTTTTTCTTCTATTTGTTCCTTTTTTAATGTCTTCTCTGTGCCCCTTCTCAGTAGAAACCTATAACATATATCAATGTAGTACTACGCTTTTCTCAAACACATTTCCTTTAATAAAAAAAAAAAACAACCTTCAGTCCTTTGATGGAAAAAAAATCTCGACTGATTGTTACGGATGGTGTGCGGTGCGTGTTTTTGCTGTCTGACTCTCGCTCTCAAAAGTTTGGATGCGTGTGATAATTATTCCCTACACACACCCACACCATACGCACATGGATAGCCAGGCAACACACGAGTTAATTTTTTTTCTTTATAATTATGCTGCCTGAACCATCAAAATATACATTCATGCGAATTGGTACAAATCAATACATATCACTATATATTGATCAAGATATCAATACACAGGAACTTCAATCATCCAATATCAGCATATCATATTACAGATCTTGGTATCACTCACAGATCT
>JADBJO010018089.1:12500-18257 GCA_016801955.1 Conus betulinus | reverse complement strand
TTTAACGGAACAAGTGTAGGTAAATTTAACAATCATCACCGATGATTCTGAGGGTATCGTATAGCCGGCTGGGGGTAAAGGTGGCTGCCTGCTGCCTTTCAACACACGTCTGTTTGATGTTCCCTTTGGACCGTCCGTGAGGAATACAATGTAATGAAACAAAAGAAACATTCTACGTTAAGCTATCCTGTGATTTGTAAATGTTGGAGTAAAGAGATGAACACTGCACATCATACCTGCAGGTGCAGACAATGGATGCTGGAAAGGAGATCAATCACTGGAGGTAATTCACCTCGGTGAATTGATCTGATTCACGGAGTTTCCAATACAAGTGCGTCTAGGCATTACCATCTCTTCACACACACACACACACACACACACATACACGCACACGCGCGCGCGCACGCACACACGCACGCACGCACGCACGCACCGCACGCACGCACGCACGCACGCACGCACACACACACACACACACACACACACACACACAGGCCCACGTTTTTAGATGTATATATTTCCTCTCCCCTCATGTAACAAGATTTCTAGCTTTTTTGTTTTTTTTTGTTTTGTTTTTTTTGTTCTGTTTTGTTTTGTTTTGTTTCTATTTCGATTCCTTTTCGACGTCAACATTCCTACAATGCATTCAACAGTGCTGTACGCAGCATTATTAACAGCATCACAAAGATAACAGAAAGATCAGTTCATAATACATATCAGAATTTATGTAAACTTGTTCACTCTTGCTCTGTCTCACATAGACGCTGCATTGAATATGAGATAAGCTTTAAAGCTTGAAACAAAAGTGAAAAGGCGTCACCATCAATATTCCCATCCCACGTGTTTGACTGCTGTCAGTGTTTCCTTTTGTTATTTTAAACGACGAAAAAGCAGAAAGAGCACACAAAACAAAGTGTGAAGTAGCGCACTTTAATGAACGACACAAAACATGACAAGAAATTTTCGGCAATAAGCCTTCCTCAGCGACAAAACAAAGAAAAACAGTACAGACATTAACATGCACAATACTCCCCTTGTGAAGCCAAAGTGGTGAATGAAGTTGAAAGAGGGGCAGTGGGAGAGAGGGTGAGTAGTGTTCGAGGAAGAGCACGAGCAAGAGAGGGTAGAGTGAAGCGAGGAGGAGGAGGAAAAGAGGAGAGAGAGAGAGAGAGAGGGGGGGGGGAGGGAGGGAGAGAGAGAGAGAGAGAGAGAGAGAGAGAGAGAGAGAGAAGAGAAAGTAGAGGAAGAGTGGAGAGAGAGAGAGAAGAGGACAGGGGAGGGAGGAGGGAGAGGGGGGAGGGGAGGGTGGTGTGATTGTGTAGTAGGTGGTGTGTGCATGTGAAAGAAATGAACAAGAGAGAACACAATAAATGAAATACAATATGCACCAAAAAGCATCTTAAATGACAAGGGGACGGGGGGGGGGGGGGGAGAAGGGGGTCAGCCGCCTAAAAGCACCCGATCCAAGTCTGACCCTAGGGTAGGTTGCCCTACCCAAGCACCAAGGGGTGAGAGGGGGAAAACGGGAGAACCCCGAGAAAAAAAAAACCCTAGCCAGACGCAGCTAGGAGCTGCAGGGCTCGCCCCCCCCCCCCCCCCCCCCCCACACCACACACACACACACACACATGAAAAAAAAACTTCTTGCGCGCAGGCATACTGCTTGAACATTAAATAGAAGGTACTGTGGTTTCTTAGTTTGAAAACAATATGCTCTCAGTTCGGTTTTTTTTTTTTTGTTTTGTTTTGTTTTGTTTTGTTGTTTTTGTTTTTGTTTATTGTTTTTTTTTTGTTTCGGGGGAAAAAAACTAGAACATTGCCCTTACACGAGCATGTGCTTCTTTGGTACATCCGCTTTCGTTTGCGTTTTTTTTTTTTTTTTTTTAATGTTGACAAGCCAGGTTTTACAGGCTGAAGAACTAAGGGTTCAGTGCTGAAGAGAAAAGTTTTGGTCTTTGGCATTGAGAAGTCATCCTGATCGTAGCACCATATTGTGGTGAATAACATGTAGAGGTAGGCAATGAGTGGGGGATTTTAGCGCTGAACACTAAACCAACCGTGACGGACACCACTGCAGGGAATGGGAGGGAATAAATGGGGTTTGGTGTGGTTCAGTATTTCCACGTGAACCACCATGTTCTGATAGACACGAGAGTTGAGAGCGTTGGGCGGAGAACGATGTCCGTGTGGACCAGCTGTTCTACTCACAGCTTCAAGCAGCATTGGAAGGAAGGGCCAGGTTGTGCCTGGAGTATGGAATGGAACAGGGAATGTAGAAAAGAGTGTTGATGGTTTAATTCCCGCACGGTCAGTCCCACATATTGGTGGAGTTCTGTTTTGTTGATCGAAAATTGCTTTTGGGGGGGGGGGGGGGGGGGGGGAGGGGCAGAATAGCGCAGCTGGTAGAGCGCCAGACTTGGTAATCGTGGTGATCCTGGGGTTGTGGGTTCGAATATCCGCCAGGCCCTTTCAATGCAGGGGGGATTTTCACTCGGTGTTAACATTGGCTCTGACTCCGTTTCCCATACAGTCCTTCGAATGGGACTATAAAACTAGGTTCCGTGTGTGAACGCACGCATAACATCGTGCACACACGTAAAATCCCATCGCCAGCTTTCCAAAGAAAAGGCCCCGTTTGGTTGTTGGTATGGATGGATGACACGTTACACACAGCATACGTTAGAAATTGAAAGAATGAAGGAAGTAAGAAAAATTGAGTGAATGATCTTGACTGGATGACACGGGAAACGACTGAAGGAAGCGCCGGCAGGCAGATCTTCAGTCGGCACTACCCAGGTAGGCAGCCCGAGTGCAGATTGTCAGCGCCTAGAACTTTTAGCAAGGCGCCCTTCAAATGCTGTGTGATGATGGTGATGATAATGATGATGATGATGACGATGACGACGATGATGATGATTATTATTGTTTTATTATTGTTATTATTATTATTATTATTATTATTGTTATTATTATGTTAGACTATGATCAAAGGAAAGTAAGAAAGAGTGCATGGGAACACACAAACACATACCCTAAGTACAGGGTCAAAGGCACAACAGGAAGATGGGTTTATGTTGATTATCATAGGTGTGATGCTAGAAGCAGTCTTCCAGCACTTATCCAGACTGCTAGGCTCCACACAAACGCATAAGTTTCCATGACCACCAAAGTTTAGGTCACAAGACAATGAACCGTCACACAGACACATTGATTGTTTTCTTTTGCAAAAGAATTTTAGTTTTTGTTGCTGTTGCTGTCGTTGCTGCTGCTGCTGCTGCTGCTGTGTTGAACTTGTTGCTGTTTATTTGATGGTTTTCAAATGTCTTGGCACAAAAAAAACTGAGTCATGCACTTATGTACACTGTCTTGACATTCATATTCAATAAACTAGTTGGATCCGTTTCTGTTTCTTTTCTCTTTTCTTCTTGTGTGTGTGTGTGTGTGTGTGTGTGTGTGTGTGTGTGTGTGTGTGTGTGTTGTGTGTGTGTGTGTGTGTGTGTGTGTGTGTGTGTGTGTGTGTGTTTGTGAGTGAGTCTGTGTGTGTGTGTGTGTGTGTGTGTGTGTGTGTGTGTGTGTGTATGTGCGCGCACGCGCGCGTGTTTTTGCGTGTGTTCGTTTGCGCGCGTTTGTGTGTTGATAAATCGAGAGTTACCTCTTTCGCAAAGCACGTAACATTTTCTGAAAACGGAGCTCCTGTGCTTCGCGCCGTTTCTCCAGCACTATGGTGAAAGCGTAGAGGAATGGGTGAGCGCCGAGTTCAGCGGCAAAACGAAAATGGCCAAACTGACGTTGACCTCTCCTGGATTAAGGACGTCACTGGCAGCCAGCACCCCACACAGACCGACAGGAAACCCAGCACAGAAAATCGGACATCGCAACGGGTAGGAGACGCCTGGCCATTTCCGCTTCCTTGGGCTGTGCGTTACGGGCGCCTCTGTCTTTGGTGCCTGTTAGATGTCTAGATGTAACACGAATACGCACCGACCACGAAATACTCAACTGACCCACACCGATCATTACAAACAGCATTAGGTTGCACATGATTATAATGCTGAACGAGTAGATGTGACCTGGAAAGTCAGCCTTGGAGAGTGGCAGTGGGATGCAAATACCTGTCTGGTGGAAAAATTCCCAGTGTGAGGTCACTGGGAGCAGAGGCACCATCGCCAGAGTGAGCCCCAGCGCCCACATGAGAATACAGGCTGTGTGAGCTGATCTGACTTCGAACCGGATCTGACTGGAAGGGAAACAGAGAACGAGGAACGATCCAAAGTGATGAAACAAAATTACGAATGCTGACACTTCAGATGATAACAAGAACAAGAACCCGGCAACGCCACAAACTGAGCTCTTTTTCCATGCGATTTCATTCCAGATGTACCTGCCTGCAAAACTCTGGTCCGCTATGCAAAGGAGGGCTAAATACGCCCCCATCAGAAAGTCAGACGCACAGAGATGAAGAATAAATATCACAAAGGCAGTCTTGGTGCCGTGTGACCAAAGATAGATATGATATACGAAACAACCACAGTTTCCCAGAATAGCTAGTGCGGCGAATACGATAAATATACTACGGAAAGCAGTGGATTTCAATAGGTGATCACATGATGAGATTTCATCAGATGGGGCCAAACATGTGCCTCGGAAAGTGTCTGGCAACACCACAGAACAACACAATTTGAAGTTGTCAGCGAAAACATCTGTAAGACTTGTCATGTGTTTCAAGACAACCGGAGTGAAACGCTTTTATAGGACAGCCCCGTAAATTCAAAAACACAAGATTACGAAACAAGCCACGCCCCCACAGGACCTCGATCTCATTCCAGGACAAATCCAGAACTTCTAGGTTCGGTGTAAGTACTGACAATGCACTCATGTTCAAAGACCGTGCTTGGATGTGGGAAATATTGAGCATTACCAGTGATGGATATGAATACCAGCTTTGGACAGAAGAAAAACTTCCAGATACAGGATTGCCTGCCAGATTCAAGACACGAAGTTGAGGCATTCCTGCAAAATGGCTGAAGTTGACAGAATAAAGCAGATTGTTACTAAGATCCAAGCTGTGAAGATTGGGCAAAACAACGTCTATTAAGCGCCTCCATCCACACGCTTGTGCGCCCAGGTGGATCAGCATGATGTTATACACGACGTCACTTAGGCGTATTCCAGTACCAATGGCTTCAGGTAACGTAGCTCTGGGAAAGAGCTGGCGAGAAAAGTGGTGTAACAGGTGAAGGCAAACCCGTAACAAAACACATGACTCAGGACACCTCATGTTGCACACCAGTTCATCATCACGCAGTGGACACTGCGGCAGACCGTCACACACGTGATCCACGTGCACGCAGACTGTTTTGTGTCTGTCACGACATCGATAAAACCCGGGACACGTCTTGTAATTCTCACAGTCAGTTTCGTCCTCACGACCCGGACAGTCGATCATGTCATTACACCTGACGTAGACAGGGAGACAATAGCCGTCATCGTGACACTGGAAGTGAGTGTCTGGGCACTGTGGGTTGACTTCTGGTAGAGAGGTCACGGTTTAAAGCCGCCACGTTGGACAAAGTTGATTAAAGCTGGGGGCGTTATCGAGGAAGTTGTGTAATATGTCTCAGAGCAGTCTGACTCGTCATGATTTGTCATGCAGTCCTTGAACCCATCACAACGTTTTGGTCATGGCTACACACTGAAAAGCAGACACAAGAGCAAGTCTTGTACTCAAAGTTCAAAATCTAAAAGGAATTCAGGAAA
>JADBJO010018089.1:0-5000 GCA_016801955.1 Conus betulinus | reverse complement strand
TTAAGGCAAAGAATAGAAAGCATACTCAATGTAATCTATTTCTTGGCACCAGTGGCATTTGTTTGTTTCCACTACACCACCCCATTTTTGTAACAGTATGTTGGTTTGGTAAATGTGAAGGAATTTAAAAATGAAGGAGACTCAGTCTAAGATTCCTTTTGTATATTCGGTTCATACGCCAAGTAAAGTAGTCTTGAATGTTGTTGTCTATATACGCTTCCAAAATGTGTCGCTGCTATTTTCATGGTTTTGCTTTTGGGCAAAAATCTTTTCTGATTTGTTTTATTTTGATAGAGCTGTGAGGTTTTTCCTTCGTCTGTTTCAACATCAGTAGGGATTCGGTCTTTTGTAAACAATGTTGGCAAGTTTGTTTCTTCCATTTGGGTGGGACTGCGTCCGTCAGCGCATTGTAATCGAATGGAAGGTTCGGGGAAGTGCCCAGCTTTTTCTTCTATTTCCCTAAAGGTCACTATACATCCATTTCGCCAAAGATCTTGAACGAGAAGGATACCAGCTTTATACCATTTTGTAAAATGTTAATGTATTTCCTTTGTATTTCATATGTCTGTTGTTCCACAGAGGTTATGTTTTTTAACATTCTCTACTGGTTGGTCTTTGTTAAAGGTGATGAAACCAAGTGCAATTTTTACGTCGTTCTTTCCAAAAGACTGAGGTGACTTTTTTCTAATCCTTGAATTTCTTTAGAATCAACATTACAGTTAAAAACGCAGTGGCTGTTCTGGAAAGGTGACCTGTTATTTCGCGCAAGGATGCTCCAGTGAGCTTTGGTTTGTTTGAGGAGTCGGGCCACCCATTTGACTAGGTACATTTGTTGATGGTGTTCAATGTTAATCATCATACTTAGGTCGCCTTTTTTCCTTTTCTAGGCTGAAGACACCCCTTTTTAATCTTTTCGAATGCTTTTTTATTCATTGATTTTTTCCATAGGAACCTATAAATCATAGTGAATAGATAGAATGGAGGGTGTGTTTTGGTATAGATGCTACTTGCAATATTGTGAGACAATTGTGACAGCAGAAATATTTTAGTTAGAATAACTTTACCATAGAGGGGGTGGGTTTCTATTGTCCCATTGCTTGATGCTTTTGGACATCTTATCTGCTCTGGCTTTCCAGTTTTTCCTCTTTCTTCGATTTCAGAAATTTTCTTTGTCTGCAAAGAAGTAGATGCCTAAAACTTTGAGTTTACCAGATTTCATAGGTATATTACTAACAGGGCCAGTTTCACATTTTCGTGATCCTAACCATATGCCTTCTGACTTACTTTTATTTAGCTCTCAGCCTGAAAAATCCTCGAATTTCACAAACTATGTTTGTGGCTTCTGAATATCGTATTCATCTTTAAGGGTCAGTGTTGTATCATTCCGCACACAGTTTTAATTTTAGTAGGGCTGGACGCGTTGTCTTCATCAGGATTTTGTGTTAACTTAATTCCTGGGATTTTTTTTTTAAACGGTCCTTATTCGGATAGCTAGTGTCCCCAACAGTTGTCCACAAAAAGGGGAGGACTGAGTAGGCAACCTGCCCTAATGCCTCTTTCTGTTGGGAACCAGTCACATAACCTCCCCCATTGTGAATGCAGCTTTGTGTGTTTTCCATAACAGTTAATAACAGATTTTTTAAAAAAATCGTTGGGGCCGAAATTGAACAACTCAAGGCGTTTTCCAAATACAGTCATTAGACAGGGTGTCGAACGTTTTAGAGAAGTCTAGTGCAATTAGGGCACCTGGTTCGATTCGTTCTGTTGAGGTATTCAGTGAGGTCATCAAAGAATCTCAAATGGAAGACTATGTTTCTACCTTTTATAAATCCACCTGATCTTTGCTTACCGATAGATGTTATTATGTTCCGCAGGCACTCTCAAAGCTACTGGCCTTTGTGAATATTTTGAAGTCTGTATTTGTGAGTGTAATTGGTCTGTAGTTATCAAGGTTTATTTTTGTCCTAGATCGTTGGCCTTTGTGAATTAAGTGTTATGATTCCCTTTTTTTTCATAGAAAGGATGATTCACCTTGCCTCGAGTGAAGCTGTGATACAATTCAGTAAGGTTTTGTCTTAATTTATCCCGAAGAATTTCTTGTATGAAGAGTGGGATGAGACCATCACGTCCCAGCCACTAAAACTCCAGGTGCAGACGACCGTCGGTTTTATTTTATTTTATTTATTTATTTATTTTTTTTTTAAATGATTAAGGGCTTGCGTGAGCTCATCTGGTGTAATTTCCTTTGTCGCAGAATCCTTCATCTGTGGAGTGTGGGGAAGTCATCATCAGTTAGGAATTTCGTCTCGGTTCCATGTTTAATCGGTCATCTATCTCCATAGTGTTTAATTGGTATGTCTATTTTGTATATGTGTTGTGTAGTTATTGTGTTGATTTCACATTTAATATTGTCTGGGGATTGCTCTTGTTAATGACTGATTTACACACAGTGATCAAATAGTGTTTTGCCTGCTGCTTCTTTGTTGTCCTTTCTAAGCGCAGAAAATAGTTATTTAGTGTTTTTTTCTCTCACTCACCCTTTGATCCATTGTGACTATTGATCGGATTTGAGCGCCCGCGTGCGTCCCTTTTAATTCTCGGTCAGGGTCTAGCAGTTCTATTTTCTTGCCTTTATTTCTTTTTAAGGTGCTGTGCTTTTGTTGCTAATTTATTATTATCACAAGGGATTGTGTGACAGTTTTTTTTTGTCAATTTTCTTCCAGCTGTTTGACTTTGGTTTTTTTCTTTGATGCAGCCCACAACTTTTGCACCCCTTTGAAAAGTTTATACAAAAATGATTAATATCTTACTCTAAATATTTTGTGGGTCTTCCTTGGCATACTGGTGTAAAGCGGGCAATCAATGAAGTTTAGTTAAGTCGTTTTCTTATAGAAAATCTTCCTTTGACAGCAATGAGCTGTTGAATTTTCAGTGTCCTGGACCCCTTTTGGAATTTATTCATATTACATTTAACTGTGACAAGTTTGTGGTCTGAGTGGGGGAATATTTCAATATCTACCCCTCGTATGGTGGTACGAAAAAGCATCACGAAAATATGTAATCAATTCTTCTTGCAATAAAACGGGGTAGATTTTGGACCCAAGTGGGAATCCTCTGGCATCGGGGTGGAATGTTCGCCATGTATCTTTAAATTGTAAAATCGTGGGATGTTAATAATCTGAAAGAGCTACTCTTTCTTGTTGTGGGTGAGATTTTCCTGAAATGTCAATGGGTGTACTGCTGTATTAAAATCTCCCATGACCCAAAGATCATCATAATCTTGTTGTCCCTGTAGTAGTTTCTATTAAGCTTGATTTAGGAATGCTAGTTTATCACTCGTTGAGTTAGGGGCATAGCAGTTAGCTATGACATTAGTTTTTATTTTCAAATATAACCTTTATTTAACATTATTCGATCTGTGTGCTTGGATGAGTTCTGTTTTTCATTTGTTTATCATTTATAAGAATGATGAGTCCATTACTTCTGTTTGTGCCTGGAGTGTAATAGGCGTTTTTCCTGTCCATTGTGCATTGATTTCTTGTATAATACCTTTTGGTTATGTATGTTTTCTTGTAGGCATAAAAATCCCTGTTTTGGTTTCTGTTTTGTTCCTCATGAAGTTAAATGTTGTTCCTTCTTTCTAACTTATTTCTAAAGCCACGTACATTAAGTGTACCAATACATATGCTGTTACTCTTCATAGAAAAAGGCATTAATAGATCTGCGCACCATGATCGCCAGTCCGTAACTCAGAAATCGTAAGTCGAAAGGGTGAGGTCGTTCCGTCAGCCGAGTGCACACATCAGTTCGGGCTTTCGTCCTGCTAGCCCAGACTCTTCACTTTCCCCCCTGTTGTCGCTCAGGCATCTTTGTTGGACGTTTCGCTTCATGTTCGTCTGCAGGCGATTGGCTCCGCCCTCCCTCCTCTTCTTTTCTCTTCTCTTCCCAACGCTGCACGCCCTCTCCGCGGTGACGCTGTGCCGTGTAGTGCGGTGGTGTCGTCTGCTTTCAACCCACTCTTTTCGTGTGTTGTGTTCTGTGTTCGCGAAACACGCCGGCCCCGTCTTGCGCTGCTGCGGTGTTACCTAGCCCGTGGTCCCGCATTGGTCCGAGGGGCACATCGAGCAATTGTTCAAGTTTGACGGCTAGAAAAAAACCGCATCGAAAATTTCCTTTTTTTTTTTTTTCTTTTTTTTTTTTTTTTTTTTTTTTTTTTGCCAAAAGTACTTGGACAACATAAGATTAAAAATTTATAGTCTAGAACCACCGAACCTATCTAATAAATTAATCAGTTGAACGCAAAAAAAAAAAAAAGTTGGCGAATTAATGAAGCCGAAAACGTCTTTTTTACCGGCTGTTTTCATCGCGAGTTATTTTTTCCCTTAACATGCAGACGATTGTCTCGTTGATTGTTGCGAATGTGAATTTCTACCCTTTTAGAACAATTTTTCTGACATTCGATAGATTACAACTATACGATCCAGTCACCAGTGCGCGGTCTTAGATGGAGAGGAACAGGTGATCGCTCAAAAGCTTCCGGATTTCGACTCGAAGCCAGAAAGTGCATGGTACCACCCCCATTGTTACATGCGCTTCAATTGCAAACGCAGAATAGAACAAGCAGAAGTAGCAAAGCTACAGGTACAGTTTCACCAAGAAAAACGTGAGACCATAACGACAGAAAAACTGAAAGAGGAACAAGTTCCGATGTTCCGCCACCCATCTGCATTATGTGCAAGAAGACCAAGTGGAAGCGCAACACAGCCACAGGAACATGGTGTCCAGAAAAAAACCACCAGAGTTTTCCTTCACGTCTCTGGAAAAACTTTGTCCAAGTAAGTAATTCAAAGCTTTTTGCTATGACAGTAATAAAGTTTGATGTGGTTCACGCATCACATTGTGAATGAACAACATGCCATGAGCAAACAAATATCGTGCTGACATCAGACAGAACTTTCAGTAACCAAGAACGTTGCTTGATGCAAACTGACAAATTTATC
>JADBJO010018088.1:30000-36114 GCA_016801955.1 Conus betulinus | reverse complement strand
ATGACCGACTGATTGACTAACTCACTGAATTAACGAATGAATGAAAAAAAAAAAAAACGAACGAATGGATGAACCGAATGAATGAATGAATGTACGAAACGAAAGGTATAACTTACTGATTAGTGAATGAATGAATGCATGAGTAAACGATTAAATACATGATTAACTGATGAATGAAGAAATGGAGGAGCGAACGAGCATACAAACGAACGAATTACGAACGACTGAATAAATGAATGAATTAATGAATGAACTGAACAAATGAACAAGGAATGAACGAATGAACCAACGGATGCATGAATAAACGAATGAGTGAATGAATGAATAAAAGAACTACACACTGAATGAATGAATGAATGAATGAATGAATGAATGAATGAACGAACGAACGATCGACTAATTGAATGAATGAGTGAATGAGCTCATAAATGAATGGATAAACAAACGAGCGAACGATCGAAGGAAGGAACGAATGAATGTATGAATAAATCATAACATTTTATCTGTACATTTTTGTCATTTTACACTTGCCCATTCTCCAATTTTCATTTCACGTGTTGACATGTTTCCCTCAGAGCGCCAACAAATGAACGAAAGCGGGAGCGGCAGCAGCGCCATCTACAGCAACCAGAACGGCGTGTCCCTCACCCTGGACAGCAGACGACTGGCCGGCTCCAACGCCACCACCCCTACCCCGTTCTCTCCACCACCACCACGCCCACCTCTCCACCGGCCGGCGACAGCCAGCATCATCCGGGCGGGGCCTCCTCCGGCAGCGCCGTCAGCCGACCTTTCCGCCGCTTCGAGGCCCACCGCGCCATGCGCCAGACCAACAGCGAGAAGTCCCGCGCCGCCAAGAAGCGCGTCATCAAGATGCTCTTCATGATCGTCCTGGAGTTCTTCGTTTTCTGGACGCCCAGCTACGTCATCATGACCTGGATCGTCTTCGATGGGGAGAGCGCCAACCGCCACATCAGTCCCATCGTGAAGTTGCTCTTCCACCTGCTGTCCTACGTGTCGGCCTGCTGCAACCCCATCACCTACTGCTTCATGAACAAGAACTTCCGGCAAGGCTTCCTGGCCGCCTTCCGGTGTCTGAGGAGACGCCACGTGTACGCCAGCCGTCGCAGCGAGTTTTCTTTTTCCGGACATACCGCCTCTACCCGAACCGGAGTCAGCAACGCCACCACGAACTACGACAAGATTCGAGACTCGGACGAGATCTCGGAGAAGTCGTTCTAAGGACGTCCTCGCGGGCGCGTCCTGTTGGGGCGACGGAAGTGCCCGGCGCAGCGTGGCGCAGGGGGAGGAAATGTGATGGTAGGGATGAGGCTGGAAGACTTCATGTGAGATGTTGAGGATGTTGAGGATGTGGATGATGGTGATGATGGTGATGATGATGATGATGATGATGATGAGGAGGAGGAGGAGGAGGAGGAGGAGGAGGAGGAGGACGACGACGACGACGACGACGACGACGACGACGACGACGACGACGAGGAAGAAGAAGAGGAAGCGGATTACAAATGCCGGTTGAGTTGAATTCTGGCTTACCGTCAAGACCAGTTTTCAACTGATGGGATATATCTATCCCAGGAGAGTAGATGGAAAGGGTCTTGTCTAAGAGTACACTGGTTACACCAGAAAAAAACACGCTACAGAGGATGGAAAGACTGTCGGCTGGTAGGGGACGATCTATCTCCGCCACACCTGAACGTGATATTAGTGCCCCTCCACGTTGGTTGGCCACGCGTGATTTTGTTGTTTTTATGCCTGGCGATTTACTTTCGCTTGGACAAAGCCTCCGGTTCGCGTTGATGCCGCTCTGTGCGCTTGATGGTAGGGTCTCTCTGGAGACGTCAGATGAAAGTGCCAGTTGAAACGATGACTGTGGCAGGACAGTATTTGTCCCGGCAGTATACCCCACATTAACATCAAACAGGTGGTTCAAGCCGTAGATTTATTACCCTGCGATAAATTCAGTGCACGGGTTTTTTTTTTGGGGGCTCTGGTTTTCTTTCTCTTTGATCTAAGACTTTTTTTTTTTTATGAAGCCGATGCTCTTTGTAGAAAAGGACTCATCAATTTCACACGGAGGTATTCTGACAGTCGCACACTGGAACCGTGGTTCGAATGTTCCGGCAGTTTCTTTTTGTTTGTTTCTTTTTGTTTTGCTTTTTCCCCAATCTCGCTTCCTATCGGCTTTGAGTAAAGTGTGAGTCGATGAAACTAACCACGAGGTGTATGAAAACCATTTCTTGTTAAAACATACACTGACCATCCCATAATTCTTGAAGTGAGATGTCAAGAATGTTGTATTTTCCTGGGGAGATGTACATACCATTCTACCAACGCATTGGGAGTGTTACCCGTTTTCTATGGCTTCTGATTGTGTCAAGATGGGAATATGTGTAACTATGTGCCATTTTCCTCGTGACGACAATTGTGAAACAGAATTTGGAAAATAATTGTTGTCCAATGGTGACACTGTTGAAGAAACCATTTTGGGACGTAAGTTATTGATGCTGGTTAATGTGGCGATTGATTAATCGTCTGAGATCAGAACTCTCTCTCTCTCTCTCTCTCTCTCTCTCTCTCTCTCTCTCTCTCTCTCTCTCTCTCTCTCTGTCTCCCTCTCCCTCCCTCACACGCACACACACACACACCACACACACACACACACACACACACACACACACACACACACACACACACACACACACACACACCCTCTCTCTCTCTCTCTCTCTCTCCTCCCTCCCTCCCACACACATGCACACAGACATACGCGCACGCACACACACACACACACACACACACACACACACACACACACACCGCACACACACACACACACACACACACACACACGCGCGCGCGCGCGCGCGCGCGCACGCACGCACTACGCACGCACGCACTACGCACGCACGCACGCACGCACCACACACACACACACACACACACACACACACACACACACACACACACACACACACACACACACACACACACACACACACACACACGGTCTGACGGGAGGAAAAAATCAACACAAACAAACAAAATGCCCTCACATATATGTGTAAGATCATAACCTAAGTTATTGCGTAGAATGACAACACAGTTTAGTTCCGTTTTTTCCTGACAACTCCAGTGTTGTCAATGTTCTTTCATTTGTGTGTACGATTGTATTTACGATTCTGTACAGCAAACAAAACGCACTATAAGACTGCGTTGTCTGATTTTTTTTTTAATCCGTCGCGTGTTTTTTTTTTAATGTAACGGCAACGGTCACATTGAATGAAGATGGTGATAATGGTGATTAGTGATTGATCGACTGTCTGACTCGTTGATGGACGGATGAAAATGGGCATTATTGATGAGATATTGCTCATTATTGATGAGATATTGCTCAGACCTGATTAGAGGCCAAACAATGTGTATTAAGAGGGGACTGGTACATTTATTATTGTAGAGCGCCCACACCAGCTGTATAAAGTATGCGCTTCATTTTCATCTTAGTATTTGTTCTTTGTTTTTTCGCGTAAATGTGATAACTTTGGCTGAGAAACTGAGGCTTCCCGTACTTTTCTGTGCATGTGTGTGTGTGTGTGTGTGTGTGTGCGTGCGTGCGTGCGTGCGTGCGTGCGTGCGTGCGTGCGTGTGTGTGTGTGTGTGTGTGTCTGCGTGTTTCTGCGTGTGTCTGCGTGTGTTTGATTCACGCGTACGTGTATATATGTCTGTGTGTGATAAAATAATGCGCAAATCTTGTCACTTGTAGTAAACGAAAGTTTGATTTGCGTGTTGCTGAATGATACTTTCAAAGCGGTACAGTTCACATTCACGGTTATTTGACAATTATCATCATCATCATCTTCTTTGTCATCATCATCATCGTCGTCATCGTCGTCGTCATCATCATCATCGTGTGATCATCATCATCATCATCATCATCATCATATTAGAATAATAGTTATAATTATCATTATTATTATTATAATCATCATTGTTATAACTATTTCACTTATATTACTACTTTTGTTATTATTATTAGTAGTAGCAGTATTACCATTATCATTATTATTATCATCATCGTTATTATGATTATTAACATTAAAATTATCATCCTATTACTATTATCATTGCTGTTTTTGTTGCTCTTGATGCCACCGCTGTGCAGTGCACAGGCCAAGGTCAACCCGTGGTTACCCTCATTATTGCCATTTTCATTATCATCATAATACTAAACTCACACACACTGTCCACTGTGGGCATTGACTGGTCATTCTGCATTATCTGCCTATTTTCACCAATAGTTCATAACGATCATCATCGTGGTTGTTGTAATTGTTGCCGTCCATCATTGAACCGACACTGGACCTATCTCAATGATGATCATCAACGCTGTTGTTGTAATTGTTGCCGTCTATCATTGAACCGACACCGGAACTATCGTAATGACGATCATCATCATTGTTGTTGTCATTGTTGCCGTGTTTCCCGTCATTCTCGCCCGTTGCCTCGGCGACAGGATCAACACAGACGGAGGAAAACGGACATGTGACCTCGGGCGTCGCAGGATGTGACCGGATATACATCTACTATTGGTGAGACTGTAACAATAGAGAGGTCTAGAGCGGATGCCACACACTCTTTTTACAGCACTGTTCGGCGGAAACTGAAAAAAAAAAAAGACAAGACACACCAGAAGGTGCCGATGGGACTTAGAGAAGTACTTCCCCAACCGCCCAACCTGTGAGCCAGGAGAAATTCTGCACCGACCTTGGAAGCCTGCGCTGTGTTGGTGAAGGGTATAGGTACCCTCAGGGCATTCCATTGAGACGTTCAGGGATATATCTGCTCCCTGGCAGATGTCACAGTGTATTGGCCACTGGACGCGAAACTACAGAACCCCCACAGTAACGTCCTCGTGGGTGTACCAGCCTTTCCTTCATGACTGCAGAGCCCACCGACCAAAGACCGAGCGAACTGCCGTGCTCATCTTGTAGCTTCACTCGTTGCTGTTCGGCTGACAGGTGAAGACAGGTTAACTCCAGACACTGTCACATAGTCTTACGTGCTTCCTTCTTTCCCAGTGTCAGCGGGACTTTTTCTGTGGTCATTGGCTCTGGGTCTTTCCTTACCATCGCTGGGCCTTTCTCCAGAGTGGAGAGAAAGACGGAACTCATACTCTCTCCATACAACATCGTCTGGCGAAAACTGAACAAGTACTCTACCTGCAGCAGAGAATTCTCACACAGTGTTCCCCCTCCTAAGCCTGATCTGTCCGGTTGCTTTAAACTGGAAGAGGTTCACCTGCATTTTCTCCCTCTCTGATACCTCTGGGGAGATACAGCGGCTACCCCCCCCCCTGCCCCCTCCCCTCTCCCCCCCCCCCCACCCCTACCAACACACACCCGGTGACTGATGGCACTAATGGATGACGGACATCTACGCAGTCACTGCTTGCAGATGCTCTCAAAGCCCCACATCTATGATCGTGGCTGATGGCCGTTTTCAAGTCGTATGCTGCGGCCATCCTTGCCACTACAGAAAGTTCTTCAGAGTGGGGATGACAGCGGTGCCACTCTACAACACCTCACTTCTTTCTCTTCCCCTAGTTCAGTATTGTTTTACACACTGGTAAATAGAAAGATGCAAAGAACGAAACGAGAATGAGGTAGAGGTCGAATAGGGAAGAGTAAGTGTGTGGTGAGGGGAGAAGGAAGGAGTGAGAAAAAAGCCCCCTCCCCTCCCCGGCGTTGGTTGCTAAGTTGTTGCAAAATCACCTGGCTAATGGCTCCTTGTGCAAGACTGCTAGCCGTCTGTGATTCCCCATCCTACTCCTCCACTTCCTCTTCTCTCTTCCCTGCTCACCCGCCACCATTCCACCTCTAACGCCTCGTATAATGCCCGCTACTGATAGCTTCATTGTGTGTGTGTGTGTGTGTGTGTGTGTGTGTGTGTGTGTGTGTGTGTGTGTGTGTGTGTGTGTGAGAGAGAGAGAGAGAGAGAGATGGAGAGAGAGAGAGAGAGAGCGAGAGAGAGAGAGAGAGAGAGAGAGACCGAGAGAGAGAGAGAGAGAGAGAGAGAGAGAGAGAGAGAGAGAGAGAG
>JADBJO010018088.1:17500-25000 GCA_016801955.1 Conus betulinus | reverse complement strand
GGTTCGTAGTCAAATAGCGGTAGTTCGATTCTCCTAGATGCCGAAATATTACAATGGTCATTTTTTTCCCCTTTTATTTCTGTGAACATATTTCATTTATACGATATCCTGAACTTGATTAGCAAAGGCAATGAACAACACCGGATTTCACTCTTCAGCATTCATAAATGGGAAATGTGTGTGTGCGCGCGAGTATACCTATCTGTCTATCTATCTCCACACACACACACACACACACACACACACACACACACACACACACACACACACACACACATATTGCTGAACAATTAAGTAGTGGGGGAAAACAAGTGCAGGCTAATAATTCTTCTGTCATTATAATTATAACTTTAGAGAAAAACAAAAATGAATAAAACGGGGGAAATATATACTACTCAAAAGAATTTAAGGGCCGCATTCATTTTTGATATGGTTGACATAATACAGCGTAGCATAAAACATGAAATGTTTATGGCCAATGTATTCATTCAGAGTGTGTGACAAGTGCTTCACAGAAAACTGGTTTTGGCAATAGTTCAGTCGAATCTGTGCCAAAGGTGTTACACTGGTTCGCAAAAGAAGCTCAAAAGCCACGAGAAAAAGGTCGCAATTTGAGTGCGCCTAGCTGGCGCAGCAGTGTTCGGCTGTCTGAAAACTGCATTGCACATGCAAGCCGGACCCTTAATGAACACTTGTCAACCTGATTCGCTGACCAGTGGCTTTATGAAGGGCCGCTTCTGGGGGTGTGTTCAAACATGCCACCAAGACGCAAACTTAGTGACGCTGAGAGAGGGATGGCTGTGGCCTGGCTACAAGAAGGCGTGGCGGTCCGAGAAGTTGGCAGACGACTTAGAGTAACACATTCTGCCATTCAAAGACTGAGAGACCGGTACAACAACTATGGGAGAGTTCAAGAAGCACACAGACCTGGACGACCCGGAGCGACCAACAGACGACAAGATCGCTTCATCACCCTGGCGGCACTACGCAATAGAACCGCCACCGCCACGTGCTCAGGGGGCAGCCGAGAGCAGCAGCAACGTCCTCGTCAGCGACCAGACGGTTCGCAACCGCCTGCGTGAGGTCAACATGCGGACAAGGCGTCGAGCAGTGCGACCTCCACTGACCAGCTCACCGTGCTGCTCGTCTGGCTTGGGCTCAGCGACACCTGGCCTGGACAAGGCAGCAGTGGTCCAGGTGCTCTTTTCTGATAAATCCCGCTACACCCTGTCCTTCACGACGGCAGGATTCGCGCCTGGAGGCGTGTTGGGGAGCGCTTCTTTGACGCTACTGTTGCAGAGCACGACCGCTATGGTGGTGGGTCCCTGATGGTGTGGGGTGGCTTCTATCTTCCTCACCGAACACCCCTGTACCATGTCCAAGGTTACCTGACCGGTATAACCTACAAGGACGACATTCTGGAGCCAGTCGCTGTACCAGCTTTGCAGGCCATGGGACCAAGAGCCATACATACTGCAGGACGATAACGCCAGGCCGCACATAACTTTCTCCAGCAGCAGCACGTCACCAGGACGGACTGGCCCACCCGCTCAGAACATCTTTTGGATGTTCTGGGCCGTCGTATACGCAACAACCACCCTCCTGCACACAATCTCGACGTCCTGTTCATGAATCTGGAGCAAGAGTGGCTGCCGATCCTCCAAGAACACTCTCCAGAATTCGATCAGGTCCATGAGACAGTGCTGTCTTGGCTACATCAATGCCTATTGCGGTCACACACGATATTGAGTCTTGACAGTCGGTTGTTCTGAATTTGCAACATGGTGGTGGTGCGTCTATGTCACTGAAATTTTAGTGATAATTGATTTGTATTTCTTGATGAAATTGTGTCCAATTGATGATCAAGTTAAATGTTTGTGTGTTGATATCAGCTGTCTGATTTATAGACACAATTGATGATCAAGTTAAATGTTTGTGTGTTGATTTCAGTTGTCTGATTTATGAGTTATTATTGGGGAATGATGAACTGTACAACTCCTAATTTCTTTTGAGTAGTATATTATAAATATGAGAAACCCCTTCACTAGCTGCCTGAGGAAACCATCGTAATCCTTTTTGAATGCAGATCTCTGTTTGTATTGCCTGCTCCTGGGCCTTTCATCTGTTAGATCAGACTCACCAGGGAAACACGACTGATTGTGTTTGCGCTCCTGGTGTCAAATAGAGACACACCACAGTCCATAATTCTGCGGTGTTCTCACCACCAAGGGTTTCAAAAAAGAATCCAACAGCACCCCCAAAGCAGCCAGCGAAGGAGAGTAAAACAGAATAAAACGAAAGTGTGGAAGAGGAAAAAAGTTACTGAAAAACTGAAAGCATTATGCAAACAGTATAAAGTGTAGGGGACAAATCTTTTGAGCCTGTGCCTGAAGATCCATTCAAGGATACAAGGGAGATCAAAAGATATGGAACAGTCTGAGTGGTCAGCTCTGCTGTTCAATAACTCAAGCATTGTCAGTGGCTAAGAATTGTGCAGGACAACCTTTACTTGGATCTCCTAAGAGTTGCAATCTCTCCCACTGATTGACCAAACAATATAATGCTGAACAGTTAAGTAGGGGGGAAAACAAGCGCAGGCTAATAATTCTTGTGTGTGTGTGTGTGTGTGTGTGTGTGTGTGCGTGTGTGTGTGTAAGAGCGTACGCGGGGGCATATGCATTTGTGTGTAAGCCTGTACGCTGAACAAATAAGTAGTGGTGCGAAAAACAAGTGTCCTTCAAGAACTCGTTCAGCATTAAAACAAGAAGTCGATGAAAAAGCAACGAAGAAGAGTCGAGACAAAGTGGGCGAGGGGCGGTGGTGGGGGTGGCATGAAGAAGTGAAGGAGGGGAATAAAGAAATCGTGAATGAAAAAGGAGGGCGTTGGAATGTGAATATTGATTTGACCCAACACCAGCAGTGCCCGACGACCATGGAAAACCCTGCTGAAAACGGAACCCTTCCTAGAACCTGTCCTAAGAGTCCTTCCTTGACATCAAATGGAGTTGTACTGTCTATGATTCGGTGGCATTCCAACCAGCAACGGCTCAACAACAACTTTCATCGAAACCCCGAGGCAGCTAGTGAAGGGTGGAAAAGCAAATGAGAGAAAGACACTGTAAGGTAACACGCATATATACGCACTCACGCATGCACGCACGCACGCACGCACACACACACACACACACACACACACACACACACACACACACACACACACACACACACACCACACTCAAATACAAAACGTGCGCGCGCGCGCGCGCGATGCACGCACCTGTGTGTGTGTGTGTGTGTGTGTGTGTGTGTGTGTGTGTGTGTGTGTGTGTGTGTGTGTGTGTGTGTGTGCGTGCGTGCGTGCGCGCGTGCGTGCGCACATGTGTGTGTGTGTGTGCCTATCCGTCTATCTATCTAACTATCTATCTATCTATCTATCTATCTATCTATCTATCTATCTATATATATATTTCTGTCTGTCAGTCCACATATGCACACAAATACAAGTATGTGAATGTGTGTGTGTGTGTGTGTGTGTGTGTGTGTGTGTGTGTGTGTGTGTGTGTGTGTGTGTGTGAGAGAGAGAGAGAGAGAGAGAGAGAGAGAGAGAGAGAGAGAGATCTAAGGCGGGGGGGGGGGGGGGGGGGGGGGGGGGGGTTGACGGAAGGGTTGACGGGTAAGGGAAATTGAAAGCAGGGTGGAAGGGCGTGGGGTGGACTTGGAAGGGGGGGGGGGGGGGGGGGGGGGGGGGTGGGGGGGGGGGGGTTAAGAGGGGAAACAAACAGCGTCTTTATAGACAAAAGAAATAAACCCAGACAATCCGTCCCCAAGGCGAAGGTATCTACGCCCACCATCGACCGTCAAGTCAAATAAGACAGACAGTGACGCCTCCCTCACCACCACCCTCCCCCCATCCCCCCTTCACCACCATATCCCATATCCCACACCCCCCACCCCCCGCACCATGTCGTATTCCCACAGTCCTCCGCGTTACGGTGGGCAGCGTTGCTATAGCTGCCTGTTGTTACTCTTTGCTCCCCTTGGGCACACAAGACATAGAGCTAGATAGAGAAGACAAGATGGACTGACCAAAAGATCGACAGACAAACTGGCTAGCAGAAAAAAAAGAAGGTTAAAGTTCACATTGCCTATAAGCCATACGGGTTTGAAGAAAATGTCAGAGCCCACCGTGTCTTAAGTCACCCCCCCCGATTCCTCTCCTTCCCCGCCGCCTTTCACTTTACCTGAACCGAATCAGGTACCCATTTTCCTGCTGGGTAGACAGTGAGGGGTTTTCAAGTCGAAGAAATCCGATGCCCACGTGCAAATTCGAAACGGTCAGCTCCACAGGCAAGCACTGTAATCATTTGACTACGGTCCCCTCGGCTGGAAAGGCCGATACACAAACACGACAGACAGATAGATGGACAGACGGATAGATACATAGGAAGATTGGTAGATAGACAGACAGAGAGAAATATAGATAGATAGATACCATATTAAGCTTCAGCCATCCCGAAGGGATATATGAACATGTAACTGCATGAAAATATAATATACAACAGGCGCACGTACGCACGCACGCACGCACGCGTGCGTGTGTGCGTGTGTGTGTGTGTGTGTGTGTGTGTGTGTGTGTGTGTGGTGTGTGTGTGTGGTGCGCGTGCGTGCGTGCGTGCGTGCGTGCGTACGTGCGTGCGTGTGTGTGTGTGTGTGTGTGTGTGTGTGTGTGTGTGTGTGTGTGTTTGTATGTGTGCATGTGTGTGTGTGTTACTGTGCGTACGTCTGTGTGTCTGTGTGTGAATGTATGCGTGTGTGTGTTCGCGCATGCGTGCGTGCGTGCGTGCGTGCGTGCGTGCGTGCGTGCGTGCGTGCGTGCGTGCGTGCGTGCGTGCGTGTGTGTGTGTGTGTGTGTGTGTGTGTGTGTGTGTGTGTGTGGTGTGTGTGTGTGTGTTGTTGCTGTAGTCGCTGTGGTTTGTAATCGTTTATGATCAGGCAAATTCAACCGCGTCAACGAATCATTGCAAAAGATCATACACAAAAGCATCCTCGCAGATCTTTAATGCTCATTGCTTGTAGTAATGTCAATGAAAAATGGAGAAAAGAAAGTAGATTACATAAGTAAGGGAATGAATCCAGAAATGAAATGAGAGGGAAAATGCAATTTTTTTTCGCTTTGAAGAAAATTGATAAGTATGTTAAAAAAAAATGACAATGTAAAAGGAAAAGAAAAGAATAATGATACATTACCACGTGAACAAACCACAAGCAAAGAATAGCGGCGGTGTGGACGAATAAGAACAATACATGGATGCATAAGACGATATTTGTTTCATATGATCATTAGGTCAAATCAATCATCAGATAAATCAAAACAAAATGGAACCCCCCTATTCTCTCCCCCCCCCCCCCCCCCCCCCCCCCCACACACACACACACATAAAATGAAGTAATGACTAGAAATAAATAAAATGATAAACACATCAATTTGTAATTGCTAATCATTAATCTGCTAGTCAGTCGAAAGAAAGGAATTTTAGATAAAACTGTGATTGTTCTTGAATATAAGGGGACAGAATGGGATTCCGAGAAAAATGCTTGAATAACACAACACGCCATGTGGACGTTAAACTCCGAGGGATTTGTGAACACGCAGACCAGCTCATCCTACATCGGCAGGGGAGGTAACTAATGTTATCATGAGAATTTGGCATCACACACGGAATTGTCTCCCTGTAATGGGGCAGAACCGTTTTTCGGCTTGAAAAACAAGCCGTAGCCAGACCTAAAGAGGGAGCATTTCGATCATTTCCTGCACAAATCAAAGAACAATTTACATTTATTTGTGCGTGAAAAATGATGGCAGAGCATAATTTTCAATTTTTTTTTTTTTCGCCGAGCCTCTAATCTCCAATACGAGATTTGATGTCTTACTTATTCACTACTAAGTCTGCAGTGGATTTTAACTGAAAAAAAAAAGAAGAAGAAAAAAACGTCGTCGTGTTTTGCACCCCTTGTCTCTTCCATCCTATAGAGGTTATGGATGTTTCAGCCAACGTCATTTGTAAAGTTCTGTCAGCATACGAGCGACTGGTACGTGAAAAGATGCAGTTCCACAAGTTGTCGTCTGCGATCAGTGCAGGCCAGACGGGCACGTTAAGAACTTTTTAACCGAAAACCATTATAATCGCATTACAGCGCTTTGACGCATAGCATATTAAAAACAAACGAACAAACAAACGATCAAATCAAATGGGAATTCTACAAGTAATGACAATGATTACGACCCCCCCCCCCCCCCCCCCCCCCCCCCCCCCCCCCCCACCCTATCCATCTCCCCCCGTTTCCCCTACCTGCTCGCTTCCTCCCTCTCCCGTGCCCCACCCAATCCCCATACCAGTCCGTTCACTTCCTTGTACCGGGTTTCAACGGAACACATCATTCCCTGTCTTCAAACATGTGTTGTGTGTTGTGTGTGTGTGTGTGTGTGTGTGTGTGTGTGTGTGTGTGTGTGGTGTGTGTGTGTATACACATACATATATAATTACATAAAACACCCACCCACACATAAACGGACGAACGCACGCGTGCAAGCATGCACGCGCGTGCCCACACACTCACTCTCTCACACACACGCATGCGGGCACACACGCACGCACGCTCTCTTCTCTCTCTCTCTCTCTCTCTCTCTCTCTCTCTCTCTCTCTCTCTCTCACACACACACACACACACACACACACACCACACACACACACACACACACGATTAAGCACATGCACACACCAAAGCAAAAACAGCTGTAACATAACACACGCGCGCGTGCGCGCGCGCGCACACACGCACACACACACACCACACACACATACACACACCGAAAACGAGATGGAAATATATTATTACTTCCAGGCAATGACATTTCTGAGAGCAGAATGACTTAAGAATTTGGGGGGGATGAAGTAAGACTTAGTATTTTAGTCAACTGGAAACACACACACACACACACACACACACACACACCACACACACACACACACACACACCAAAAAACGATATGGATATATATTATTACTTCCAGACAATGACATTTCTGAGAGCAGAATGACTTTAAGTATTTGGGAGAATGAAGTAAGACTTAGTATACTACTGGCAAAAAGTTAAGGGCAGAAGAACGGACGCAAAATCTTCCAAATTTATTCAAGAACAAATTCATTGGACCATTGCACGAAATCAACAAATCAAACGCGGACAGCGGGCTGTAATGTCCAATCACCCTTCCTCAGGATCGTCACATAAGCCACAACTGAAAACTGCACCATTCAGTACGAGTGTAGCCACCGTTTGCCGCCAGGCAAGCGGCACAACGTCGACGCATGGAGTCCACCAGGGTCCGAAGAGTGTCCCGCGGTATGGCCTGCCACTCCTGCTGCAGAAAGAGAGTGAGCTGGGCCACGTCAACAGGCGGGGGGTGGTTGTGGGCTACCCGCCGTCCAAGGACATCCCAGA
>JADBJO010018088.1:10000-12500 GCA_016801955.1 Conus betulinus | reverse complement strand
GTATAAACAAACATTACTCATATTAAACAAATCTGAATCCGACGACATGAAAGGCCTCTTAACAAAAGAACAGAAACATTGAAATGAATAAACGGATGACTTTCTTGTTCTTTCTTGAAACAACCAGGGATTTTCTTTATCGTGCCATGAATAATCTTTTTTAAAAGATGATTGTCACTGACACAAACAGAAAGCATAACAGTACATATGAGTTAATGGACGCAAACCTAGAGAATGCATTAAAAAAAAAAAGGGGGGGGGGGGGGGGGGGGACATTTTCATTTCTAAATGTCGTTGATAAACTGGGGTCAACTTCTATAGCTAGTATTAGACAAAACTTTTTTTTTGTTATAAGGAAGGCATACAGTGGATAATTCCAGATTATTGTTTTGTTATGACTTACTACTTGGAATACAAAGATATATCTGTACCACTATTTGTTTCTGTTAACTCTGGAAAGGCTTTTGATTCTATTAACTGGAATCATTTGGAAACAGATTCCCAAATGCTTTGTTGGCCTTGCAAATAGACACGTGCTTTTTGTCCTAACATTAAATACAACGTAGTTACTAAAAGAGAAATATTTCCAGCTTTTCTAGTAAAGACAGGGTGCTGTCCAGTAACCTCATATTACCATATCTATTTGTGTGTTGTATATAGAATCACTAGCGTGCAAAATCAAATAAGAAGAAAGAGAAGATAACAACAACAACAACAACAACAACACTATCAGTCATAGAATTTGCAGACGACACATCTTTCACCTTAGAACAGGAGAAAACAAGGTGTTAACTCTTAAAACTAGCTCGAAGATAATCAGGGCTAAATTTTAAAGAAAAAAAGACTCAAAGGTGATAAGGTGATGTATGTAATATGTAAAATGAAATAAAGAGAAAAACGTGGTACATAGAACTCCCCTAAAATTAAAAAAAAAACATCTTGGGGTGTGGTTTACAAAGAGTTGATATAAATTTACATAAGTAATCGTATCAGATATATTTAGAGAAGTAGATATGTTGTTTAAAATTCAGTTAAAAGGGATGTGCACCTCACTGGGTAAAGTAGCACAACAAACATCACTTATTGTATCAAAACTTGCATTTACTGCTCCCAAACCCTTATGATAACAATATATACAAGCGCAAAGCATGTATTTCAAGTATGTCTGGAACCAAAAAAAACTGACAAAATCAAACAAATGTATGCGGTCCATCCCGATGAAAACGGGAGCACAGGACAACCAAATATTCCAATCGTCGTGGATCAGAAATCTAACTAAAATATCCAATTGGACGACAATTTCACTAATATTATATCCAGAAGTACATAGTATAAAGACTTTGAGTTAGAGAAACTCATATGCAAAATAGAGCTAGTTTTGGAGGGATATATTCAAGTCTTATCAAAAATTGAATATTCATTCGAATTTTGAAAACAACGAAGAGACTGCATTGTTATACATCTTGTATAACGATAATTTGAACGTTAACAATACTCATTTTACTTTCAAAACATGGGTAGAAGATAATATATCTTGATCAAGAAGGATGAAAATTGTATGTCTGTAATTATGAAGTTTTTGCACCAAAGCTGGGAATTCACATAATTCATCTTCATTACTTAAGATGAGTCCACAGTGCAAAAGAGGATGCCAGAGAAAGATAAGTGAGATTAGAAAACTATCTAAAGAACGAAACATCAACGTCATCAAAATGGCTACCGTTTTGCGCCGAATATAAGGTAGGTGGTTTCTCGTTCTTCCTTTTCACTGTTCTAAATGTTATTTGGTTTTGTTTGAAGAAGACCCAGGAGGTCGCAATACGTTGTGTTTTTGTCCTGTAATTTATTTGTCTGTGTCCTTTTCCAAATTTTGCTTTATTTTCCGCCCTCAACCTTCAAAACACAGATAAACAACATAAAACGGCTAAGGAACTTTGATTAGGTTATATTAGGAGGGTAGCAATAAACGTAAAATAATATCTGAGGAAAGCCCAACACCTTTAAAGCGAAACCAATTCGAATTATGTTTTCATTGTCAGCCTCCTTCCTACGTAACTGTATAAAAAATGCTTTCAACTTTCCAGGATACTGTTCAGATCACTCAGTCGTAACACTAGTTTTGATATTTTATAAAATGAATACGGTTTGAAAATTCAGTTGTTCACTGCTTACAGTTATGCAGACGGAATGACTGTAGAAAAGTAGCCTTGTTCAAGAATATGCGGCTGATCATTACGACAAAACAATAAATTGAAATATCTGAAAGAAATTCGAATAACTTTTTTTCTAGACATCCTGCTGATGAAAATACATGCGTAAACAGTCTGCTATACTACTGCCAAACTAAAAGAAGGAAATGCACGTTTATAAAAGAATAGAAATGCAGAGGGAGGTTGAAAATAAAACCGAAAATGATATACCTCTCAACGAAATGAATCAAGAGCTGGAAATATTGAGCCAGTAGAAGGAATGGTTATCGTTGAGATGAAAGGCACGATTG
>JADBJO010018088.1:0-5000 GCA_016801955.1 Conus betulinus | reverse complement strand
TAGCCTGCACCGCTTTTAGAAGAAAAAAAAAATAAACGCGCAGCTGAATAGTGATGCGCACGATTCTACACTATCTCGATCTAAGACAGGTACAACGACACACTGGTGACAACCAGCAGACTGACGACAGCCCTGAAACCCTTCACCTCCTCACCACGGCACCCAGAGACAGGGGCCTCGGGATAGCGGTGAAAAGTCAGAGCTTTGGATTTGGAAGGATACTCGTTGAGAATCACCTCCTGATACGTGCCGTCGGACAAAGGCCGGTTGAAGTTCAGCTGCAGGTACTCGGTGGTGCTCAAAGGCCGATAGATAAAAGCCATCTTCCCCACCACTTCGAAAAGGGTCATGTCCTCAACTTCCGTTCGGCACAGCTGGCCTTCCAGGAACCCATAGCGGACATATAGGCCTTGAGACCCGTTTTGCATCACTCCCACTTCCCCGTACAACGGGTGCCGGTAAAGACCAACGTAGCGCTGCAGGTTGTTAAAATTGAAGTCATCACAGGAAGGGGTGTCGCGACTATCTCCGGACGAGGAGCTCGGGCGCCAGAGTTGGGGGTACAGACAGGCGTTGGAGACGTTGAGCCAGGGCACCTCCCCCAGGATCACATCGGCGATGTAGAAGAAGGTTTGGCGGATGAGATGAGAGGCGTTCCGACCGGCCGGGCCGTTGTCGGAGACGAAGACGCCCAGGTCGAGCCCCGGGACGATGCCGATGTAGGTGGTGTAGGCCCAGAGGTTTCCGGAATGCCACGTCATTGGGTAACCTGAGGCGTCACCATAGGAGATTGGTAGAAAGGACGTGGATGAAGTTCATAGAGAGATACAGCGCACTTGTGCACACTGACCAACATAGATACGCCCTCACAGTAAAGATGGATAGATAGAGACAGACGGACTGACAATCAGAGAGACAGGCAAACAGACAAACAGACAGACAGACAGAGACATACAGACATACACAGAGGGACAGACAGACAGACAGAAAGACTTGGGAGGAGACGGGGCGAGTGAGGTGTAGAGGGTCTGACGGACAGAGATCGTCAGTAGAAAAGCGACAGACAGATGGAGAGGGAGCTGACAGACTGTGAGAGAGAGAGGGGGGGGGGGGGGGAGAGACAGACAGAGAGACAGAGAGACACAGAGACAGAGAGAAAAGATTATTTTCCATCGGTGCGAACAAAATATGAAAATAAATACGTTTACCCATATCAACAAGTGGTCAAAGCCAGTCCAAGCCAAAAACATTAACGATTTTAAACCATCTTACAACGTGGCAAGAATCAGTAAAAATCCAAGACATCGACGATTTTAACCCTTCTTCTATACAGTCAGGTCAGTCTCTCCCCCCCCCCCCCCCACCCCCCCACCCCCCCCCCCCACCCCCACCCCCACCCCCACCGCCCAGACATCAATTTTTACCCCATTTTATGAAGTGGCACAAATCAACCAAACCATCAGATGTCAACGATTTTTCCAGCCGCCTGATAAAGTGGCAAAAGGTATTCAAATCCCAGACGCCAACGATGCTTCTTCATCTTACAAAAGTGTCAAAATTCAACTCCCTCATCATGAACAATTTTGATCCATCTTATAAAGTGACCCAAGTCAGTCCATTCCTTAAAACATCAACCATTTTCACTCATCTTATGTGGTGGCAAACAACATTCCGTTCCCAAATATCAATTTTTCTCTTAACCCATCTGATATGAAGCAGCAAATGCCATTTCACTTCCCAAAATCATCAGCAATTTTCAAACTTGTTACACAGTAGCAAAAATCAGTGTAACTTCCAAACCCCTCAACCATTTTTTGCCCACGTTATGAAATGGCAAACTCCAGTAAGCCCCATCCCCACCACGACCCCCAAACCCACAAAAGATCAATGATTTTAACCCAGCTTACAAAGCGGCAAAAGTCAGGCAAATCCTGAAACGTCAACGATTTTTGCCCGTCTTACAAAAGTGGCAAACGTCAGCCAAACCCACAAACGTCGACGATTTTTGCCCATCTTATAAGTGGCAAAAGTCTGTCACAGCTACAAACATCAGTGATCATTACCCGTCTTATAACACGACAAAAGCTAATCAGACCCACAAAATATCAATGATTTTACCCATCTCAAAAGCCAGCCAAACCCCACAATCATCAAGCACCTTTGACACGTGGCAAAAGCAAGCTACTCCGCCCCCCCCCCCCCCCCCCCAAAAAAAAAAAAAAAAATCCGTGATCGTGTCCACCACCTTGTAATGCACCAATCAGCCCAGGCTATGCCTTAGACTACTTGGAGTTGGATTCAGGCAAAGGACTATATGGAGTTGGATTCAGGCAAAGGACTATATGGAGTTGGATTCAGGCAAAGGACTATATGGAGTTGGATTCAGGCAAAGGACTACTTGGAGTTGGATTCAGGCAAAAGACTACTTGGAGTTGGATTCAGGCAAAGGACTACTTGGAGTTGGATTCAGGCAAAAGACTACTTGGAGTTGGATTCAGGCAAAGGACTACTTGGAGTTGGATTCAGGCAAAAGACTACTTGGAGTTGGATTCAGGCAAAGGACTACTTGGAGTTGGATTCAGGCAAAGGACTACTTGGAGTTGAATTCAGGCAAAGGACTACTTGGAGTTGGATTCAGGCAAAGGACCAAGAGCTTCTTTCACTTCAGAGGTCGTTGGTAAACGACCTGTCAGACACTTTCACCTTCTCTAAGGGGGCCAACGTTACGTGGGGGCATGTCAACATCTCCTCTCCCTCCTCGTCCCCCAGACAGGAGCCATCTCCTCTCCCTCCTCGTCCCCCAGACAGGGGCCATCTCCTCTCCCTCCTCGTCTCCCAGATAGGAGCCATCTCCTCTCCCTCCTCGTCTCCCAGACAGGAGCCATCTCCTCTCCCTCTTCGTCTCCCAGACAGGAGCCATCTCCTCTCCCTCCTCGTCTCCCAGATAGGAGCCATCTCCTCTCCCTCCTCGTCTCCCCAGACAAGAGCCATCTCCTCTCCCTCCTCGTCTCCCAGACAGGAGCCATCTCCTCTCCCTCCTCGTCTCCCAGACAGGAACAGACACCCATTGTACAGCCCACTGCATCAGGGTGATGTGTTCCTCGGACAGCTCGATCGAAGTTTAACCTCGGTTGTCGGGACTCAGGAGGTCAGATCCCTGTACTTTCCCTTCCACCGCCACCACCCAGCCCCCCCCCCCCCCCCCCCCCCTCCTTCTCCCCCCACTCCCTCCTCTCAAGACTTTCCTCATGTCCCCGTCTTCCTTTTCCCTCAACCGCTCGTCTAGACTTCAGGCAGACAAGCCCTAACATGGAACCCCCAAGGAAAACGAAAAAGAGGTCGGCCAATTTAACACCTGGCGCAGGGACCTGGAAGCAGACATCAGTAACGTGGGGATGACTGACTTGAAAACACTTGAAAAAAGAGCCCAGGACAGACATGCCTGGAGGTCCTTGGTTTGCGGCCTGAACCCCAGGAGGGGTAATAGGCGGGCGATGATGATGATGATGATCGCCAAAAACTCTGCCAACCCTCGGTTTTGCCCACCTCGGTAGGTGGCGATGTCCCAGGCAAGACCGTAGGAATCGGAGACGTACGACACAGGGAATTCCGGCTTGACCAGGTCCCTGATTGCTCTTCTGGAGGCCGGGAGGGGGAGGTAGGGGGTCCTCATCTCCTTCAGACGATCCTTGCTCAGCACCTGTCGCCCGTCCGGAGCCCCGGCCGTCGTTGAGCAGCATCCACATCCACTTGGCCATGTCCTCGGCTGAGGATGCGATGGACCCAGCGGCGTCTTTGGGCGTGATCCTTGGATTGGGGCAAAACAAACGTACGTGATTGGAGAGAGAGGGGGAAGTTGTATGAGGAGGCAGGAAACGTTGGATTGTGAATGAGTAAGTCGTTCGGGGCAGGGAATGGGTGATCGTGAATGGGTAAGTCATTGAGAGAGATAGAGAGTGTGTGTGTGTGTGTGTGTGTGTGTGTGTGTGTGTGTGTGTGTGTGTGTGTGTGTGTGTGTGTGTGTGTGTGTGCGCGCGCGCGCGCGTGTGTGTGTGTGTGTGCGCTCGCGTGTGTGTGACACCAGGACGAAATGAAAAGGCAATTGGGAAACCGTAGACCTCCACCAAGGTCAGACTGATTCTGGATACATCTTTAGTCTGCACAGAGTTGTTGAAAAATGCCTTTGTCCGTGCGGTGGTTGTTCTTGTTGCAATTGTTTGCTTGTGGAGGACTCAGACGACATCTGTGTAGGAGACAGATGACGGTTGTGGGGGAGACAGATGGCAGTTGTGGGGGAGACAGATGACGGTTGAGGATGAGTCAGAGTCAGATGGCAGTTGTAGATGACTCAGATGACAGTTATGGAGAAGACAGATGACAGTTGTGGAGGAGATGACAGTTGTGGAGGAGACAGATGACAGTTGTGGAGAAGACAGATGACAGTTGTGGAGGAGGCAGATGACAGTTGTGGAGAAGACAGATGACAGTTGTGGAGGAGGCAGATGACAGTTGTGGAGGAGACAGATGACAGTTGTGGAGAAGACAGATGACAGTTATGGAGGAGGCAGATGACAGTTGTGGAGGAGACAGATGACAGTTGTGGAGAAGACAGATGACAGTTGTGGAGGAGGCAGATGACAGTTGTGGAGGAGGCAGACGACAGTTGTGGAGAAGACAGATGACAGTTGTGTGCAGAATACTGATAATACTGATATCAACTGTGCAGGAGACAGGCGACAGCTGAGGAGTAGACTGATGACATGTGTGGAAGACTCAAGTGGCCGTGAAGAAAGAAGCAAGCAGCAAGTGTGGGTGACGCGGGTAACAGGTTTGGGTAGCTCGTGCATATCCTTAAGCGTACATGGATGCACGTATGTCAAACACACGCTTGAGCGCGCGTGCGCGCACTTGAACGCTCGCACGTATGCGTCCTCGTGCTTGCCACAGACCCCTGTACCTACATGTAAGTGTCCCGAGCTGGACGGAACGGTCTCCCCGCC
>JADBJO010018087.1:30000-36123 GCA_016801955.1 Conus betulinus | reverse complement strand
GTGTCAGACATTCAAAAGGGGTTAATGTCTTTCTCGAATTCTTGCCGCACCTCCTCATTGGTGGATGGTTTCTGTAGGGATGCTTTTGAATTTGCAGTAACATTTCATTTCAAAATGTGGGATTTGTTTTAAATCTTTGAGAAAGAGAGTAGCATTGTTTCCTTACTTTGAAACTAGACGGATGTGGTTGTTGTTTAACTGGTCTTGATTTTGAGAGTGCTGTTGATGCCTGGTCAGTTGTTGAGCGATTATACGGTTTGGACCCTTCATTTCGCACAATTGCTCCTTGATATTTGAAACTGTCAAGTTTCTCAACATTTCTTTTTTTTAATTTTTAAATCACCTGACCCGCTACGCCATTGATGTCATTGGCAAAATGAAAGGTGGCGAGGGTCTTGCTTCCAATGCTTCAAAGAAAGAGAGGCCGCCCAAGGAACTCCTGGCGCCGATACCTGCAGGCAGACGTGACAGCGTTGGGGAAAACCTGGAACCAGCTGGAGAGAATTGCCCTGGACCGTGATGCCTGGAGGACCCTTGTCGGCGGCCCTATACCCCAGAAGGGGTTTGTAGGCGAAAGTAAGTGAGTAAATACGACAGAGAGCGTACATAAAGTATAGAATCTGACTCATAAAAGTGTACAGCATTGACCTCATCACCTGGTAAGCAAGAGCTGCCACCAGGCTCATCAAATAAAATGTGTAAGTAAACATACAACAAACTACTCTGTTACCGCAGGATTAAATGACTTAAATGTGTTGGTGGCAAACCCCCATTGACATCACATTTGTATTGAGTTAATCATAAAGGCAGTTAATGATGATTGCTTCCTTAGACACATTTTCTACATATTTTTTTTCTTTCACGCACACACACACACACACACACACACACACACACACACATACATATATTGCTGTCCCATCTTCTGTGCAACCTCAGTGGCAGTGCACCCAAGCAGTTCCTTCCGACACCCCGTTCACAGCTGCAGCCCAGTCAGTCCGGCTGCAGCCCCGGCACTGGCAATACACAGGGAGCAGTCAATGTCAAGTCGTCGTCAGAGGCAACCCACCGGAGGAGACACTGCACTGCCGCCGAGTCACTTAGGTGGTGTTCAGTGGCGCCTGTTCTGATCCAACATACGCAGGACACAACCTACTAATCCCCCTACTGACGTCAATAATTGCTTAGTCGCGGAGGCGGCGTGAATGAGCTGTCCCTCAGCGGAGCGCCATCAAGTCTGTCCCGTGACAGCCCCCATCGACTCGCTGATACCAGTGACTCCGACAGAATCAACACAAGGCCACAGACGTGGAGAAGATATCGCAACTGAGGTCACTGTGAGAGCAGAACATGAAGGGCCACATAATCTAAGAGTTTTGTTTTCATATGCTGATTGATGAGAATGAGGATGATGAAGATGATGCTACGGATTTCCATTATGGTCTGAAACTTCACGACAGGGTTGTACTCTACGCTTCCTTGTATAATATATGCCAGTGTCAACCAGGCCCGAGAGATACAGACACCTGCAGTTTTGGTTGGGAAACTTGAGCAACATTCTCATAGTCGAATCCATTAAGTAGATGAAACTTGACTGTGTGGTCCCAGTCTTTTCAGTTGAGCCCGTAGCAACTCAACTCTGGGGAGGAGCAGGTCGGGGCAGAAAAATCCCACATGACTATGATAGGAATCGAACCCACATCCTCCAAGCCGGGAGTCCGCGACGCTAACCACTTCCCCATGGCGGTTGGTTATGCATTGTTTTTTCATCACAACGCAAGACGAATGAATGTCATAAAGTAAGACAGCACAACAACAGCTACGCCACAAAACTTGTCTTACAGGCATAGTTGTCCAGGCTCAGCGGTTAGGCAAGACACCTGTCTCCCAGGTATCAGGCGTGTTCAGCTGACTTCGTTCAGGGATTAGGCAAGTTTTGTTTTTTTTTCGTTCGCAGGTATGAGTTGTCCCCAGCTAACTGGCATAAGTGTCAGGCGAAGAAATGTGTCTCGTAAGGTGTGCTAATGCAGCCTGGCAAAGGAATTGGGAAAAAAAAAACCGTTCCAGCAAGTATTAGATTCCACAACTTATCTGGCTTAGATATTACGCAGCATATTCGTGCAGGTATGAGGTGTCCTAGCTTACCTGACTAAGGAATTGTTTTTTTTTAAAAAAAATGTGAACCAGCTCCATGTGTCTTTGGCTTTACCTGACCCATCTATTAGAAACGAAATTTGTCTTGCAGATATCGGATGTGCTCAGGATATACACCAGCTGAAAGATTTTGTTGGAAAGTCGTTTGAAACACAAGAGTTAGGCAATAAACATGTCTTGCATGTACAAGGATTTCTTTGGTTTATCTGGCTCCTGAACTAGGCAAGAAACTGGTCTTGCAGGTATTAGATGTTCGTAGCTCACCTGGCTCAGGAATAAGGCAAGAAAGTTGCCACATATGTATCAGGTGTCCTCAGCTGACTTCACTCATCTATTAGGCAGGAAACCTGTCTCACAGGTATCAAGTGTCGTCAGCCTACCAGGTTCAAGGATACGGCTGCTAATGCCTGCCTAGCCAGAATCAGGTATTCTCAGCTTTTCTGGTTCAAGGTTTAGGCAGACAATCAGCCTCACAGTAACATGTGGTCTCAGCCTACCTGACTCAGGGATCGTTTGAGATACTTTCATCAGGTATCCTCAGCTTCCTGGGTCAGGTGTTCTTCTCATAAAGACACAGAGGAAGACAGACGTCCAGATGTATAGCATAATATTACAGCATGAAAGCAAACGGTCTACACAAGTTATGACACTCCGCCATCTTGAAAATGGCAAGGGATAACAAGCCGTAGAGATGTAGAACTGCTCAAGTGCTCACTCCAGGAATGGGTTCCAAGTGAAAATGGTCATGACGATATGTTAATTGACTGCCCGTCAAATAGCGTGTGTGTGCGTGCGTGTGTGTGTGTGTATGCGTGCGTGCGTGTGTGTGTGTGTATGCGTGCGTGTGCGTGTGTGTGTGTGTGTGTGTGTGTGTGTGTGTGTGTGGTGTGTGTGCTAGCTAGGTTCTTGAAAAGATTACAATGTATGTCTAAAAGTCTTAACAAGCACATGCTTTTCTTTCATGTGATGACCTCCGAGTCATCTGCATACATCACTATGAGAACAAAGAAGTCAGAGCTGGTTCAGTCCGTATTTTTTCTTGAGAACGAGTGTACATGTTCCAGCAAAACATGTTGTCATGACATCGTTCAGACAAATTGGAACATGAGACAAAGCTTATCCTACCTGGTTATTTCAAAATACCAAAACAATGCTGATGGTCGTTTCATGGAGAGGAAAGTAACACTTTGACGTAGAATGTCGAATGTTGACTCATACTGCTCAGCTGTAATAATCGAAGTTTCTGTGCACAAAGATAATTGTATTAACACGACTTGCTTTAAACGTTTCTTCTTCCCTGATGATTTAAGCACACAACAAAAACCCGACGCTAACACAGGATCAAAGCCGCGCTGCTTTTAAAGTCAACAGTATTTACTCACCTAACTCATCTTAGCTTATTCATTCCCACGTGGTTTGTCAAGGGAACGTCCACAAAAGTCAGGTCCAGTTTTCCCTGGCCAGCGCTGTTCATGCTTGACTTCACTGCAACTAAGGACGGGACCACAGCCAGAAAACACCCCGTTCCCTTTTCTGCTGTGTCTTGAAGTCTGGGTGCGGAGACATAATAGACAAAGCTTAAAAGATCGCCTCCATAAATCAGTTGACCTTAGTTAATCAAACGTTATTTGCATTGGGGCCAGATGCATTTACACTCTTTCGCTGATGAACCTAAAATTTCTGTCTTTTTTTAATTCGAAGGGGACGAAACCAAAACCTCTAACAAAAGACTGAAGGTAATTTCAGAAAATCCAAAACGAGTGATTGATTTAATGTGTAGACCGCATTAACAATTTCTTTTTCTCACATCCTTTTTTTAAACAACCGATATTAATTAATGGTTTTCCATGTTTTCAACTAAAGAAACATTCTCCAACAAAACATCGTCACAACACTCACATCGGAACAAAAGCCATGGAGAAAATTGCATGATGATAAACCGTTTTGAAATGAAGAAAGGATCCCAGGAATGAAGGTAGGGTCTGTGGTGAACTGAGATGGAATATTTCATATAAACTGCTGACACTGACATTGCGTTCTTCTTCTTCTTCTTCTTCTTCTTCTTCTTTGTTCACGCAAAGATGATCCTAGAGTCACTGACAAAGGTTTTCTGCATGGTGGAGGCCCTCCAGAAATCCACACAGCTTCACCTATGTCGATGTGTCAGCAGGCCCAGCTCTCTGCATTTAGCGTTTGATGTGTTGGACAGTTCTACAGGAAGTGTTCCACAGTCATTGGGGGTGGAGCTGTGCTCGGAGCTCTGCTATTGAAAGACCGTGGTGTGAAGGACTCCAACAACTGGCGTACGTGGAGAGTGGTGGTGTTATACAATTCAACAGGCGTGTACTGCAGTTTTATGGGGAACCAGGCCATTTGATCCTAATCTTCATATACATTATTATTTCAAATTTCGATTCGATTCCATTCTTTTGTGTGGTGTGTGTGTGTGTGTTGTGTGTGTGTGTGTGTGTGGTGTGCTTTGTGTGTGTGTGTGTGTGTGTGTTGTGTGGTGTGTGTGTGTGTGTGTGTGGTGTGTGGTGGTGTGTGTGTGTGTGTGGTGTGTGTGTGTGTGTGTGTGTGTGTGTGTGTGTGTATGCGGGTGTGTGTGTGTGTGTGTGTATGTGTGTGTGTGTGTGTGTTGTGTGTGTGTGTGTGTGTGTGTGTTGTGTGTTTGCTTGTATATGGGATGTGTGTGTGTGTGTGTGTGTGTGTGTGTGTGTGGTGTGTGTGGTGTGTGCATGCGTGTGTGTGCGTGCACATGCGCGCGGGCGCGCGCGCGCGCGTATGTGTGTGTTTATATGTGCGTGTATGTGTGTGTGTGTGTGTTTGTTGTGTGTGTGTGTGTGTGTGTGGTGGGGTGAGAAATGGGGAGGTGGAGTAGTTGAAATGTTGACTATATGCCCTATTTTTATTAAAAAAAATCCCCACTTGATGGCAGGTTAACTTTCCTCCCCCCCCCCCCTGTTGCCCCTTGTTTTCTTTCCCCTACCCCCCCCCCCCCGCCGTCTTCTCCCCCCCCCCCATTAACCCCCCACCACCCCCCTTCCCCACCGAACTGGCCCCCCCCCCTCCCCCCGCCCCTTATACTACCACCCCTCTCAGTATTGTTGTACCTTTCACCCCCCTTGACCTCCCCCCCCCATTTTTCGGTGTCCCCCCCCCCCCCCCCCCACTCCCTCAACCCTACTTTGCTTTTTTTGCCTCGTTTTCATGTGAGAACTGATACTCAGTTCCTTGTGAAGCAGCTCCCCACAACCATTTGCCCCCTTCACCATCTCCATCCATTTTTACCGTAATTTTGTTTAAGATGCCTAACCCTTTGACAAAAAAAAAATCCACTCCCACCATGTCTTTTAGGTGAACTTGTTCTCTCTCTCCCCTCCTCCCCCCCCCCCCTTATCCTCTCAATACCCCCCCCCCCCCCCCCCCCCCCCCCCCCCCCCACCCCCCACGCCCCCCCCCATCCCCCCCCCACACCTCGCTGACAACCCCCCCCCCCCCCCCCCTCCTCCCCCCCCCCCTACCCCCCCACCCTCCCTCCCCCCGCCCCCCCTCCCTCCCCCATCCCCTCCCACCCCTCCCCCCTCCCCCCCTCCCCCCCCCCCCCTCCCCCCTCCCACAGAAGTCTCTTCCCCCCCCCCCGTTCTCCTTATACTACCCACCATGTCTTCTCAGTATTGTGGTTACCTTTACCTTGACCTCTGCTCTCCTTCCTTGCCCCCACCTTCCTTTTCGGTGTCCCTCTCCCTCCCTCCCCTCCCCTCCTCAACTGCTATTGTTTCTTTTTTCTGCCTCGTTTTCATGTGAGAACTGAACTCAGTTCTCTGGTGAACAGCTTGCAGATCAGACAGAGCTTGTGACCATTTTGCTGCCTTTCGCCCTCTACATCCAGCTTTTACCGTTTTAAGTTATGTTTTAAGATGTTCTTAAAACTGCTGACAGAGGTGAGTGTTACACTTATTCCAGGTC
>JADBJO010018087.1:22500-25000 GCA_016801955.1 Conus betulinus | reverse complement strand
TGTGTGTGTGTGTATGATATTCATTATTTCGTTGACATATGTGTTTGCTACTTTTATTGCTTAGTTATCGTCATGATTCGTGTTGATGTAAAACACTTTAGACTCAATCGCGAAAAGTGCCAAACAAGTTTTCTTTTTTTATTTTTGTTTTTTCTTTTTCTTATCATTATTATTATTGTTCTATGTCATATGTAAAAAGGTGACCTGAAACGGTGAAGCTGTTAAAACAAAACGAAACAAACAAATAAATAAAAAGCTTGTTGAGATCCTTCATCTATTGGTATTCCTCAGTGTTAACACTGTAGGCACTTAGAAACTATATAGTTCTATTTAGTGAAAAAGGGAACGGCTTTTCAAACTACGAGCTGCTACTGTTACCAATTTGATATTAAGGCAAGGAGAACCATATACTACTACTGTTACCAATTTGATGTTTAGGCAAGGAGAACCATATACTATACTATGTTACAAAAAGAAAGAAACGCAACTAGGATCTAAACTTTAATTCTCTTCAATTTGGCAGCACCATATAGAATAATCCAGTCTACCCCCCACCCACCCCCACGAAAGCAAAAGGAAAAAAAAGAACCCGACAGCACAATAGTTCTGACGTTTTTTTTTTTCATTCAGAGAGTGCCTCGTAACTATATGCCTCAAACCACAAAGAAACCAGAAGGTAGTAAAAAATAAAAAATAAAAAAAAGTAAAAAAAAAAACCCACAAAAAAAAAAACGATTATCAATAGCACCAACTAAGCACTCAACGCCCACAATTTTTTTGATATGCTCCCTACCCTACCCCCCCCCCCCCCCCCCCCCTCTCTCTCTCTCTCTCTCTCAAAAAAACAGTTTTGTCTGAACGGTAAATTGTGTGTGTGCTTTCACTGATTTTGAAAATAGTTTGATTTCGTTTTTTAACGATGTTTGAAATTCGTTGTTTGATTTTTTTAATTCTATGTTAGCTATCATTTCTTTTCATTTTGTTTTCGAATGTTCTCATTACCTCGATGGCTGGTGGTGCTCGCCATGTTTTGAAGTCATAAGTGTTTTTTATCTTCTTTCTTGGCATTGGGGTTTTAAGAAGAAGAATGCTTTCCATCTCATTTTTTTTGGTAACTTTTCTGTCTGTTCTATCATTTGTTTCATGCAGCATTGTGGTTTGGCGAAAGGCATATTTTTAGTGGATTGTTTGAAGTGGATTTATCCATTTTAAGATCTGTTGGTTTACAGCGCTCTATGTGAGGAGCAGTCAAAATAATGGTATTGCTAACCAACAACAATTTAAGAAAAGTGTTCAACCGAATTGGGAGTGGCATCTGTTAAAAGTTGGATTAAAAGGCAAGCATAAAATCAACAGCGCTGTTTCTTGCTGGTGCAGTCGTCAGGATATGGGGGGGTCAGTGTTGTCAGTGTTTTTTTTTATAGGTCTTTGCTGTTTGCCATCACGTGCAGTCAGTGTTTTTTATGTGTTTTTTTTTTCTATTCACTGATAGGAACTTCCATTTGTGTCTGCAATTGTTAACCATTTTTATCCTGGTGTTTAGGGTTGCTAATTATGGTTTGCCTCATATCATATATTTTTTCTGTTAGACATAAATTACATCTTTTTGAAATGTTATTATATGATGCAGCTCTTTTTAAGATTTTTCAGGATATGTTGTAGTCTTTTTTATCTTTGAGTTTCCAATATATTTACTCAATTCTGTTTGGTTTTGTATCTTTCTTTATTAAAAATGGCTGTTTATGATTTGCATATCTAGTTTTAAAACTGCTTTTCGGTGATACCTATATATGTTTCTTCAGCGTTCTCTGATGTTACAGTGGCTTGATATACAATATTGCTGTGGAGGCATTTATTGTTTAGAGGGCACTGTTCTTCTTGGTACAATTGCAAGATTTCCTTTCTTCACCCTCGTTTGTCTCTGTACTGCTTTTCGTTTTGTTGGTTGAATCAATGATGTTTTTGAGATTCGGCCAGTTTAGAAGAGTCATTCTTCATCCACAGGAGGAAATGCGCCGGAATCATTGTTCATCAACATGGATTATCGACTTCTGATACCGATACCAAAACAGCCCTCTCCGGCCCAAAGGGGCGCTACCTGGCTGGAGTCCTCCTCCGTGAGGAAGGGTACTGCGGGCGAGGTCCGCCACCTGTCCCAGGCTGGGGTCAGGTCCGGCACCTCCACCACCTTCAATCCTCCCAACCGTGGCCGGCGTGAGACAGGCAACCTGTCAACACACTCAGAACCACGTGCAGTTCTACAATAACTACAGAGACTCACTTCAACATGAAGATGTAAAACAGTAATCTTTTCTTTTAAGTTTTTACTTTAAATATTACTTTTCATTTCTTTTCCCCATTCTTTATAAGAAATGTTAAAGGTGTAACCACACTGGTTCTTATCCTTTTCTTTTCTTTTGAACACAAATGTTTTCTTTAATTTTCCCCAAAAGATTTCACTTCTCTCTAGTTAAACATTAATGACAAAAATACCTCAACG
>JADBJO010018087.1:2500-17500 GCA_016801955.1 Conus betulinus | reverse complement strand
CGCAAATCAAAATGTGTATGGAAGAAGAAAAACATCTTCATCAAACATAAGATAAGGCTTTTTACGTACACTGGTATATATTGGATCTTACTGTACGTATCCGGGGCATGGCCCCTCACATTGGGTCTATAGAGAAGAATCCAAGCCATGGACATGCGATGTTACCAAAAAATATTAAACATCAGTTACACCAGTCACATCATTAATCAGCGAAAGGATTAAACCATCAGCAGCACATGGGATCGTGTGGAGATCTACTGAGATTAGGCAGGAAAAGGGGCACTAAACTGGTATAGCCATGCAACAAAATCCAGTGCTCTTACAAAAAGGATCCTGTTGAATAAGGGAAGTGAAAGGGAAAACAGAAAAAAATGGACTGACAAATTTACAGAGTGGATCAGGAACACATTTGCAGAGACCAGGACATTCGCACACAACCAACAGAACTTGAGGAACCGGTGATTTGTTCTCCAGCATTGTGGCCCTATGACTTCCAGAGAGTTAAGGGTGAAGAAAGAAGAAGAAGAAGAAGAAGCAGAAGAAAAAGAAGGAGGGGGAGGAGGAGGAGGAGGAGGAGGAAGGAAGAGGAGGAGGAGGAGGGGGGAGAAAAGAAGAGAAGAAGGAGATATAGAAACAATCAGAACAACCAGAGCGACAAAACCAACAACAACAATAACAAGAACCGAAACACGAAGGAAGAAGAGAAATGTTTTCATCGCGTCAATGCATTGTTGACTGACTGAAACAAAACAAAACAAAACAAAACAAAACAAAACCAAACCAAAACAAGAAAAAAAAAAAGAAAAAAAAGGAAAGAAAGAAGACCTATGTTGTTGTTGTTTTTGTTGTTGTTGTATAGATTCATAAATGTCTGATGTAGAATGAGAAAAAACAAAAGATGAAATCACTTCGAAACATTAAGAAGGGGAGGTGGTATATTTTATTGCAAGTCAGCCTTCTTGCATTTTGAAAAGGTTGTTTTAATGATATCACTCACCATACAGAAAGCAGACATAGTGCATCGATAGTTAATTTGGGAAGGAGTCAGCGTTCTATGAGTCATGACAATTATACATACCAAGACTTCCATGAACCGTAATAAGGGAATGACGCCCACACATAGAAGTAAACGGAACCCATGGTAGTTGAGATTTTACAGACTAGAAAACATTACAATACTCTAGCCTTCGATAATGATTATGGTTTTTCGTCTCCTCCCCACTATCAACGCGTGTTTTTTTACCTATGAACTTGTTACATGATCTTTTACATAATCAGTATCTCATGTCAACATGATGATCTTACAGTACACATCACTTACGTGCAGACCACACACAGGGAAATGTGTTAGATGGGCCACTGAATTTTACAGTCTAGAAAACATTACAATACTCTAGCCTTCGATAATGATTATGGTTTTTCGTCTCCTCCCCAGTATCAATGCGTGTTTTGTTTTTGTTTTTTTTTTACCTATGAACTTGTTACATGATCTTTTACATAATCAGTATCTCATGTCAACATGATCTTACAGTACACATCACTTACGTGCAGACCACACACAGGGAAATGTGTTAGATGGGCCACTCAATTCCCAAAACAGCCATAAGGGAAAAGTGTTAGCACCTGTTCTGTTTCACATGACTGAAGCCCTGAAGCAGATCAGTACCGGTCCTGGAGGTGATACGGGCAACCCTCTTCAAATTTAAAAGATCTACTTTTGTCAATGAGGAACTGCTGATTGACAAATGTGTCACGTTGACCGACGTCCTTACTGACATCCACGATTATGATGTAATGCTACAGCTTCACCTCTAACGTTTACATGCAAATGAGTCCTGACAGTAAAAGATTAATAAACCCACTTCAGCAAGATGGATTGTGATTTGATATGACCTATTTCTGTTCATCTTTAACCTGTTCTCTTTGCCCTGTATTTTGTGCCACTTCCCTGTGGATGTTGCTTTCTGTGAAGATGACAAGCGTGTTTCGGCATTAAGGGATGGAAAGTAATAGAAAAAGGTCCAATGGTAGTTTGAATTCTGATTGGACTTTTAAACTCTTTTTTTTTTTTTTCATTTTCGTACATGTGGAACAAATGGTATAACATTTTTTTAATGGTCACGTCCTCCCACAGGATAAGTCAACCACTTACTTAGGAGTCACATTTGACGCCAGATGACTTGGAGACACCAGACCAAGTGTACAGAAAGCCAGGCTATGTCTGGCATGGATGAAGAAGTTATCAGGAACTTCCTGGGAGCCGACCACAACATCCAGAAGAAACTGTACCTTGGACTAGTGAGACCTGTCCTAAAATATGGTACAGCTGCCTGGGGGACAGCAGCCAAGACCGACCTGGACAAAGTTGCCATGGTCCAGAACCAGGCGTCCAGGATCATCACTGGCGCTCTCAAATCAACCCCAATCCAAGCCATGGAAACTCTGACAGGTCTCCAGAGCCTTGAAAGCAGGAAAGATGCCATAGCCCTCACCCAGGCTGCCAAATTCAAAAGGACGAAGAATCGCCCCATGAACAAACGAATGTCAGAGCCAACCAAGTGCAAACTGAAGCGCAGCGGTTTTGTGAACAATGCTCGCAGACTCGAGAGGCAGGACCCTTAACTGCTACCGCAAGGGAACAAGCAGATCCCAACACACACAGCTCTGTACCCACTTGGAGAAGGGACCAGTTTCTGGAAGTCAGAGAGACAATCCCAGGCATTCTCACAAAGGGCACACAGTCGGAACCAGAGAAGAAAGCACTAGCCCTAGATCATATGGAACAGGCATATCCCAAGGAGCTGTGGACATATGCATACATGGACAGCTCAGCAGATGAGGCTACCAGAAATGGAGGTGAAGGAATATTGCTAACCTTGAAGGATGGAACACGCGTCTGACAAGCCATTCCCACTGAAAAGTTCTCCACGAACTACAAAGCTGAGCCAGATGCACTGCAGACAGCAGCGGAGACACTGTATGCGAACACAGAGGCCACACATCCCAAAGTCGTCATCTTCTCTGATGCACTGTCAGTACTGCAGGCTGTACAGAACCCAAAGAACAAGGACCTCAATCCCCCTTGTTTCTGCCCCTGCCAGACTGCATCAGGCCACTGAACTAACCATCATTCAGTGGATACCCTCACACTGCAACATAGCAGGCAATGAGGAGGCAGACCGACTGGCGAAGGAAGGAAGACAGCAGCCACAAGAACAGGAAATCTCCTATGAAGAGGCCAAGACAATCATCAAGGAGAAGCAGAGGAAAAGATGGCTTCAGCTACACATCCAGATTACAACTGGACAGATGCCTACTACCTCCTACCCAGACCAGACCAAGTAAGCATTGTGAGGCTGAGGACGGGCCACTCAAGTTACACCATCACATGTTCACAAGGTTCCGCATTGGCGAGTCTGCAGAGTGCCCCTGCGGTACAGCCACAATGACAGTGGAACACTCCCTACAGGACTGTCTGATACACCATAATCTGAGAGCAGAGACCTGGCCTGCTGACTAACCGATGAGGGAGAAACTCTACGGATCTCTGGAGGGCTTCCGCCAGACAGCAGCCTTCTTCAGTGCATCGGGGGTGCCTGTTTGAGCGAACGACGACGAAGAAGAAAGGTATATAACACATTGTCTTTAAAGGTTCGTTGTCGTTCTCCTTTCATTCAAAATGACGTGATAGGCTTCCTAGTAGGCAGGCCTTGTCACATCTTGCTCCCTGTGCCAGTCTCATAACAATGTACATTGTTGATTTAACAATTCAATTGATTGATTGATTGATTGATGATCTTTTACCGTTCATTCTTATTTTGTTTGCTAAAAGGCCTGTATATATCAGACGTGCAGGTATGCTTAATGTTAATACGAGGTGTGGATATCCAAACCGACAAAAAAAATGCAAAATAGATCTGAGCATCCCAATTCTTCCTGGAACTCTGATGATGCTCACCCTCCTCTATGTGACTGCTAGTGATTACCACCCAATCAGACTAAGTGTAGCAGATCCTTCTGGTCAGCAAATAGTTCCAGATATACTGACAAAACATGTGAAGGATCGAACATTGCTTATAGAGGAGGGTGTCCTACATGTTACAAGACAATTTACAGGTTGGCGTTATACCGAACAATACCATGGAATCCGTCTCATTTACACCATGCTTCAGGTGACATGCTTTCTTTTACTCGTCTGATCTATGGTAACTTCAGTGTTTCCAGTGATCTGAAAAGTCTGTCTTCTTTCTGCTTCCTCTCTCTCTCTCTCTCTCTCTCTCTCTCTCTCTCTCTCTCTCTCTCTCTCTCTCTCTCTCTCTCTCTCCTGACCTATTGCTCATGTTAACTACTATGAGGGAAGAAATTATCTTACCCATTCCTGTCTGCTGTTTGTTTCGTCTGCAGAAAATGTGTCTGTCGAAAATGTTCGTGTGACGTGTGTTAACGTGTTACAGTGTGTTAACTGTAGTCAGTCAGCTGACAGCAGCGTGCCGACGGTAGTGGTGAATCGTCAACTGATTGTATTCATTGTAAAACGTATAGTGTCAGTTGTGAATCAGACAGCATGTAGTAAAGATGTAGAAGCATTGCTCTGTCTTCTGAGTTGACTGAAGCGAGAACGAAACATGGTGTCAGAAGTGGGATTCTTCACTCGCATCACTATCTCATCAGCAGGCTTCATTTCAATCCCGTTGAGCATCATAGGTTTCTTTTTTTTGTCTCCTGCAGGTCAAAGCATCTTTCATCTCCAGTGGCTTCGATGTACAGACTCTCAGACATTACGTTTGTTGTTGCTCCTGTATCAAGAAGGAATCTTACCGGCATTTCGTTTAACAACATTTTTACTCGTATGTTTTTTCTCCTTTTTGCTGGTTCTGTCATCAATCTTGAGAATTTCATCTTCACTTTCTGTGTCTGTCTCTTCTTCGATGTGTCGAATTCTGGGTTTCTTCTGAAACTGCTTGGGTGTTTTCCAGCACAGTGCAAAATGATTATGTGCCCCACAGGCTTTGCTTTTTTTCCAAATGCTGGACATTTTTCTTTTCCTCCTGGATGATTTCCACCACAATATCTGCATTTCACCCTGGTCTCTGAATTGCTTCGTTTGCTTCTTGTTTTAGCTGTTCTATTTTCTCGAAATGCTTGGATTTCCTGCGCATCCTCATTTGAAGGATTTTTTGCTGATTCGTTTCATGCGCTCTGCACATTTCAACACACGCAGTCAATGTCAGCTTTCTCACCTCCAGTAGTTTTGATCGCAGAGTCTCGTCACGCACGCCCAACACGATTTGGTCTCTCAGCAGTCTGTCTTCCAGTGGACCATAATTGCAGGTCTTCACCAGTCTCCTCAGGTCAGGTCTGCCACAAACTCTTCCATGGACACTCCCGCCGCCTGATGTCGGCAATTGAACTTGAACGCTTCGTAAGTTTTATTGGTGGAGCCCACACAGTATTCTTCGAATTTTCTGAGAACTATGTCTATGTCATTTCTTTCAGTTTCACCAGCAAATGACAAACCTTCATAGATGCCCAGAGCATCTAGACCAATGCATGAAAGGAAAACTGCTGTCCTGTACTTTGGATCTTCTTCATTCTGATTCGTGACGATTTCGTAGCTGCCCCCCACAGCCTCTTGACTTTCCCCAGTTACTCTGAAGATTTCCTCCCTTCACCTCCAGTTTAGGGGGCAGGGGAATCTTGGCATGCCGTCGTCTGGCTCCTCTTTCTTATTGTTCGTCTTCCATGTTTCAACTTCTATCATCGTCTTCAATTCAAATTTCTTTCCTTCCTCCAAGGTTCTGTCACAATTCAGACTGCGAGTGAAGAATCCAAAGAACAGAAAGAAGTACAAGGTCAACTTCGTGATCACCAAAACAGGCTGTAAGCCAGTACTGGGACTGAAAGCTGTACAATACATGCAGTTGTTCGCAATCAACGTAGAGAACATTGCAACAATAGCAGCAGATCAGAAAGCTGAAGAGGCAACACAAACGGATATACTCACAAGATACAAAGATGTGTTTGAAGGAGAAGGAAAGTTAGAAGGAAAAAACTCCATCTGGAAACTGATCCCAGCACTGCACCAGTGAAGATGCCTTGCAGAAAGTGACCGATAGCAGTCCAAGAGAAGGTGAAGAACGAGCTGAAAAAGTTGGAGAAATTGGATGTTGTCACCAAAGTAGATACCCCAACGCAGTGGATCAGCAGCTTGGTCGTGGCAACAAAGGGCAACGGGAAGGTCAGACTGTGCATTCATCACAAGCCACAAAACAAAGCCCTAAGAGAAACGAATACCCCATTCCAACAGTTGATGACGTACTGCCACTCCTGCAGGATGCCAAATATTTCACACACTTGGATGCCAGAAACAGGTTTTGGCACGTGGTACTGGACAAAGACAGCAGTTACTGACGACCTTTGAGATGCCTTTTGGCAAGTACCGGTGTAAACGGATGCCCTTTGAAATTTCACCAGCCCTGGAAGAATTCCAGAGGAGGATTGACACGGATTTGGCAGGACTGCCAGGCGCGGTAGCGGTTCATGATGACATTTTTGTTTTTGGGCGTATGAGCAACCGAGGAAGCGGGAGAAAAAGTCTTGATGCCAACCTGAACCGTTTCCTACAAAGATGTTGGAACACTGAAATCAAACTGAACAAGGAGAAGATCGAGCTGAAACAAACGGAGATGCCCCCGTCACATCTTTTCAAGAGAAGGCTTGAAAGCCGATCCAAAGAAACTGGACGCTGTCCAACAACTCCCAGACCCTGAAGACAAAGCAGCAGTACAGAGACCACTGGGTGTAGTCGGTTACCTTCAGAAATTCGCACCAAATCTTTCTGACACCGCAGCACCACTCAGACAACTGTGTGAGAAAGGACGTCCACTTCAGATGGGATGAAGATGTCCATGGTGAAGCCTTGAAGAAAGTGAAGAGAATGCTTTCTGAGCCGCCTGTGCTTCGATACTTTGACTCTTCAGGAAAGTGTACGACCACACTTCAGTGTGATGCTTCCCAGTGTGGACTAGGAGCGTGTCTCATGCAGGAGGGTCAACCAGTACAGTACGCTTCACGAGCTTTGACGGAAACGGAACAGAGCTACGCTCAAATAGAACAAAAAAAAATGTTGACAATACTGTTTGGACTGGAAAGGTTTGAAAGGTATGTCTATGGAAGAGACATCCTGGTAGAGTCTGACCACAAGCTGCTTGAGACTATTCACAAGAAAAGCCTACTTTCAGCGCCAAAGAGGATTCAGTGCATGCTACTCAGAACTCAAAAGTTTAGATACACAGTAGTGTACAAGTGTGGAGCTGAGATGCATCTGACTGATACCCTCAGCAGAGCAGTCAGCGGAAAAAGCGGATCAGCAAGTCACCCACAAAAGAAGCCATCTTCTACACAGAACAGGAGAACACTGATCCCCTTCAAGAACTGGCCATCAGCAAAGAGAGACTGAACAGTCTCCAGCAAGCCACACAGGAAAACGAAAACTCTCAAAACTGTCATACTACAAGTTTGGCCTGAGGAGAAACGACACCTTCCACTGCAGTTACAAGACTACTTCCCTGTCAAGGAAGAACTGTCAGTCCAGAATGGTCTTGTCTTCAAAAGCCACAGAGTGATCGTTCCAGAAATCGAAAGAGAATACGTCATATGAAAACTCCATGCAAGCCACACAGGAATTCAGAGTTGCAGAAGAAGAACACGTGAGGTAGTCTGCTGGCCGAGGATGAACTTGGACATCGAAGACTTCATCAAGAAATGCAGCGCCTGCAACACATTCCAACATGGCCAGCAAAAAGAACCCCTCATCAGCACAGCAATCCCTGACCTACCCTGGCAACACATTGCCTGTGACGTATTCGAACACAACAGCAACGAATACCTGGTTACGGTTAATCATCACTCAGACTTTTTCGAGATTGATCGTCTGCAAACGAGAGAATCTAAAGAAGTCATCATCTGCCTGAAAAGACACATGGCGAGACACGGAATCCCAGAACGCCTGACAACAGACTGTGTGGGACTCAGTTCACATCCATCCAGCTTGGGAAGTTCAGCACTGGAACAGGATTGGAACATGTGACAACAGGATTGGAACATGTGACAAGCTCCCCACATTACCCACAACCCAATGGGAAAGCAGGGAGCGCGGTGGAGGCTGCCAAGATGTGTATGAAGAAAGCAGAGCACAACCATCAAGATGTATTCCTCGCTCTACTCGAGTTGAGAAACATCCCCACACAAAACGGTGAACAGTTCGCCTGCTCAAAGGCTGTTTGGCAGAAGGACGAGAACTCAAGTGCCAACTTCAAAGACTTTACTGTAGCCTGCAATTGCATCATCCAAGAAAGAGCTTGAAAAAGGAAAATGAAGCAAGCCCATTATTACAACTGGACTGACAGAGCTTATTCCAGGACAGTTTGTGTTTGAAATCTCTCTCTCTCTCTCTCTCTCTCTCTCTCTCTCTCTCTCTCTCTCTCTCTCTGTCAAATAACTTGATGTGTATGTGCTCTTCTTTGAACGTTGAGGACAAAATAGAGTCAAAGCACATGCCAGTGGAATTAAAAATGTCATTTTCTAGTTCTACAAATCTACCTAGCAGAAGTTTACCTGGAACTTACTGTATGTCTAAATATGTGTGGAATGATGATATGAATCAAGATTTTGTTCAAAGCATTTCCTCCGACGAGGTTACCTATTGTTTTAATGAAGCAATACAGTTAATTGATTTTGATATTAATGTTGCCCTAGAAAAATTTAACGAAGGGTTGTATACAGCTGGACAATGCATGAAAAAGAATATTGTAATAGGTAAAGAAAGGAACCAGTTATGGTATGATCTGGAGTGCAGACAAAGCAGAACTTTCTTGAGAAGACAGTTGAGATTATCCAATTCAAGGCATAATGACGCAGACAGACTAGCTTACAATGAGAAAAGAAAACAATACACAAGGAGTCGCTGCGAAACAAGAAAGCCGCATTTAAACAGAATGTTTTACAGACTCTTCAGAAAAACATGAATAATCCAAAAACCTTTTGGGGTACGGTAAAGTCTTTTATTTCAAAACAGTCAGTACAAAATGAAATTACTCCTAAAGAGTGGTACAATCATTTCAACAATTTGTTCAATTCGGCGCCTGATGGCGCTGTTATAAATGGCGATATTGATCTCACTTTTGATATTCGTTCATCGGATGCGGTCAGAGATGATGGTGTTGATAGATACAACGAAAATGTTGACATCAATGTTGATGTGGATGAAAATGGTAATAACGATGAATGCTTTAGTGATAATGACGATGATAATAATACTGATGTTCTCGAGCGGGATATTGATGAAAGTGAGGTTACGGGAGCTATTTCAGTTTTAAAGAAAGGTAAAGCAGCTGGTCCAGATGGAATCAGTGGTGAATTTTTCAAATTTTTCTTCAACACAAATGATGCATTTTTTTGTGAAATTTTTTAACACACTTTTTCATCTGGAGTATACTCTGATGCATGGACTGAGTCTGTCATTCAACCACTACATAAGAAAGGTGACATTGCCATTCCTGACAACTACAGGGGAATATCGTTGCTGAATATTAGTAGTAAACTCTACAGCTATATACTAAATAAGAGACCTTCTCAATGGATCGAAGAAAATAAGGTAGTGCATGAGACTCAGGCTGGTTTTCGAAAGGGATGTAGTACTATTGACCAGATTTTCATTCTTTCAGGATTAATCCAAAAACAGTTAATAAAACATAAGACTCTTTACGTAGCCTTCATAGACTTTAAGAAGGCGTTCGACTGCGTAGTGAGAGAAAAGCTTTGGTTTATTCTCAAGAAAAATAAAATTAAAGGTAAAATGCTGAATGCAATAAGAAGTATGTATCATGTTGTTACGGCTAAAGTAAGAGTGGTGGGGATTTTACCGAGACTTTTATGTTCCCACGTGGTCTCAAACAAGGAGATACCTGTAGCCCTGTACTTTTTTCCATATTAATTAATGAATTGGCAGATGAGATTATACATGCAGGAAAACATGGTATTCAACTTAATCCCGACTTTGTTGAAATTTTGATTCTCCTTTTCGCTGATGACGTTGCACTTGTTTCAGATACTGTAAGTGGCTTACAAACCCAGCTTGATATCTTGTGGCGTGTCTCTCAACAGCTTGACCTCACTGTTAATATGGAGAAATCCAATATTGTCATTTTAGAAATGGTGGTTATATTTCAGTACGCGAAAGATGGCTATACGGAAGTCAGAATATTTCAATTGTCAATATGTATAAATACCTTGGTATGTTTCTTTCAACTCGGTTGTCATATACACATACTTGAGGATATGGCAAGCCGCGCAAAAAAGGGTGTTATTGCTCTGTTCAGACTTTTGTGGTCCATTGGAAATACTTCACCTGATGCATTTTAAACTTTTTGACTGTCAGATTCAGCCCATATTGACTTATGGTGCTGAAATTTGGGGTTGTTGTGCAAATCTCAATCCAATAGAATCTGTTCATCTTTTTTCCTTAAAAAGATTTTTGAATGTCAAAATTCATTCTCCAAACACATTAGTACATGGTGAAACTGGTCGATACCCACTTGCTATTAATGCCAATCTTAAATGTGTGAAATATTGGTTACGTGTTTTGAGAATGCCTTCAAACAGACTTCCCTTAAAATCTTATAACATGTTGCTAGCCATGCATAATCAAGATAATTGACTTGGGCTTCCTCTGTATGCTTTCTCTTGTATCGTTATGGTTTTGGTCATGTGTGGCAAAGCCAGGGTGTTGGTGATGTAATATGTTCCTATCTGTTTTTAAACAGAGACTGGTTGAATGTTACCAACAGGATTGGCATTTTTGAAATAATTACAAGAGAGCGTTTCTCTTTCTATAGCTCATTTAAATCAACATTGTCTACTAGTTTATATTTGTTTAATGTTAAACATATAACTCTACGGAATGCATTGACAGGAATTAGGTTGGGTGTGTCTTCATTGAGACCTCACCGTTTGCGACATCGCCATAATGTTTCTGTACAGAGTCTAAATTGCCCATTCTGTCCATGTGTCAAAGAAACCGAGGTCCATTTCATTCTTATTTGTCCAAAATATAAAAAGAACTCTGAGAAAAATATTTTCCACGTAAATTCTATAACTACCCATCAAGTTTTAGATTATCTGTCCTACTTGCTAACGAGAACAGTTTTATTATAAAACAACCTTGCAAATTACGTCTATAGAGCACTACAGATGAGAAGACAGTCAGCTGTACTGACTTGATGTATAATTTGCTGTATGTTCAGTTTCTTCATCCCTTCCATTATTGTGCATCTATATCTATTTTATGCCTATACAAAATGAGCTTCGTTGATGTTTCTCTTCTATATAGAATTCATCCTGCCATGAAATGGGTCTATGGCCTATTCATTAAACAAACATTCATTCATCATTCATTCATTCATTCATTTCATCATTCATTTATTCGTTCGTTCATTCAGTCTCTCTCTCTTTCAATTCGAACAGTAATGTCTTAATGTATTCTGCCTTTTGTAACATATCTACATTTTTTTCATGATTCCATTTCGTTACGTATTAGGAATGTTGTATGATGCACGTATGAAACCCCCTTCAGCATGGGGCTGTGGCCTTAGGCTGAATAAAACATTCGCATTCGCATTCGCATTCGCACTCTCTCTCTCTCTCTCTCTCTCTCTCTCTCTCTCTCTCTCTCTCTCCCCCCCCCCCCCCCCCCCCCCCCCCCCCCCCCCCCCCCCCCCCCCCCCCCCCCCCCCCCCCCCCCCCCCCCCACCCCCCCCCCCCCCCCCTTTTCTTTTTCAGCTTCGAGCTATAAAACGCGTTTACTGATTTAAAAAAAAAAGTCTTCGACTCAATCAATCGAAATTTACTGACTTAAAAAAAATCAGCCTATTGGAACAACTTTTTTTTTAATGCATTCATATCATATCTAATGCAATTAAAGCATAGTTAAGAAGAGGAAATAATTAACTGACTATATAATGTGCATTAGGAGAGTAAAACAAGATGTTTGCAATCCTATTGTATTTCCTTGTATGAGGTCGCAAATGATGATGGATTCTCCGTCGTTTCCCGATGGATGAATAGTAAGGCAAGCCATTTGATGACGATGTATATAACAGAGACGTGCAAGGATGGGCCCTGTTTTGTCCGAATCCTCTTTCCCTGTCTTGCGTCAATTAGCATTGCAGCAAACAGAATGGAGAAGATGGTGAAGCCCTGCTTCATTCCGGTTTTCATTGATAATGGGTCGGAGGTATCTCCGTTTTCTTGCATCCTCACCTGCATACCATCATTGAATGAAACAGTCAATGAGATTAACTTTTTTCCGGGCAACCAAACTTGTGAAGAATCTTCCACAAGCCACTCCGAGTAACGGTGTCAAAGACCTTGTGAGATAAACAAACACACGTGGAGCTCCTGATTCTGCTCACGACACTTCTGTAACTGGCGAACAATAAACACCCTGTTGGTTGTGCCCTTGCCTACGTGAAACTCGCACTGTGATTCAGGGACGGTGGAGTCTGTTATGTGGGTGATGAGTCTCTTGAAGATAACCCTGGCAAGATTCTTTCCTACGATGCACAAGAGGAAAATCCCATGATGATTATCACAGTACGCTTCATCACCCTTCCTCTTGCAGATATGTACAATAGAAGCATCTTTTAAGTCTTGGGGCACTTCTTCTCCTGTGTTTCTCATATGGACTGGAAGAGGTTTGTCAGCTTTTCAAGGAGCACCTTGCCTCCATTCTTGTAGATGTCAACTGGAATTTCAACTGCTCCTGGTGCTTTCCCGGGCGAGGTCTGCTTCAGAGCCTTCTCAGTCTCTACACTGGAGGGTGGGTCTGCAGGATATTCCTTCATTGGCAGTTGGGAAACACTGTCATTGCTTCTTCAGATATTGACGAGTCTCTATTTAAGAGAGCATTGAAGTGCTCAGCCCAGTGAACATGGATGCCTGTCTTATCTGTCAACAGGTAGTCTGGTCAGAAGTAAAGTGGGTGTTGACCCAGTAGTCTTTGGGTCCATAGACGATGCGAAGGCCCTCGTGAATTGTCGTCATGTCATTGATGTCAGCCGCTGTTTGCAGACTTTCTGCTTTCTAGCCCATCGATCGTTATTCACCGTCGAAGCTTCTGTTGGATGAGCTGCCTGGCTTGCTGGTACTTCTTTTTCTTCTTCTGGGCAAATCTGTTCACTGAGATGAATCTTGTGGGTCTTGAGCATTTTTATGAGCTTGGTTATCAAACCAGTCTCTATTTTGGAGTTCAGCAAAGCCCAGAGTGTCAGCTGCAGCATCGTACAGGGATTCTTTGAGGGCTTTTCATTTTTGCCAGTGTCTTCTCCAGTGAGGTTAATTTTCGACAGACATTCATGGATTCTTTCTTGCAGAATGTATCTGCTAGTACACAGGCGAGCAATGTTCAGCCTTCTCAGGGCCTTGTCTCAGGCCGGTTTGTTCTTCAGGGCCAGCTTGATGTTAATCTTCCTCCTCTGATTATTTGGTGACTGGACCAGCCATCAGCTCCTCTCATGCAGCATGTGATGAGGCTTTACGTCTGTTCCTGAGGCGAACAATAACATAGTCAAGCATGTGCCATTATTTGGAGCGGGGATGAATCCACATGTTTTTGAACTTGTCTGCCTGGTGGAAGATGGTGCTGGTAATGGACAGTTCATGATGTGCAAAACATGATGGTATCAACAGACCATTTGAATTGCACTTTCAGTGCTGTGGTGTCCAAGAACGTTAGACTGTGTGGAGTGGTTCCGTCCCACGCGAGCGTTAGAGTCTCCAAGGATGATGAGTTTGTCCTTGTGGGTGACGTCAGTGGTGACACGGTTCAGCTCCTGGTAGAAAGCTACTTTGATGTCATCTGGGCTCGTCATTGTTGGAGCATAGGCGCTGATGATGGTGGCAAAGTGGTCCTTTGTAAGCCTAAGCCACATCGTTTATCATTAGTACCATGCAGCAGGCTATCCAGCTTCAGAGCAGCAAACTACGTGCGAATAGCAAATCAAACACCTAAAGTCTTTGGGTTTTCATCAGGCTTCCAAAATCAGTAAAATGTGTAGCATCCTCCAACGCCTTCAGGCTGTGTGTTGCCCACAAGTAATGTTTCACTCTGATAGCAGCCAAGCATCTTGGCAACACGAGCGGTCCCACGCTCTTGCCTGTCGTCTCTGTCCAGTAAAGTTGGGACACTCCACACTTGTGCTTTGTTTTTCGATCGTCTTGTTGCATGACTAGGCAGGAACGGTCACCTGTCAGATACTGTGAGGGGCAGGCGTTGTTTAGGGATCCTTTCATCTCCCCTACCCCATATGGGGAGAGCAATATCATCGCATAATAAGGCTGCTCTGTCGCTGTAGGAGGATACAAGCACCGCATCTGCCCTGGTGTATGATGAGCGACCATCAGCCTACAGCCGTCTACGTGCAGCATTGTAGCTAGGAACCTCCAACAACATCCTTTTCCTGTCCCTGTCACTACTTCTCCATCGCCTCGGGACCTTGTAAGTGGGCTGGCAAAGGCTGCTTTAGAGTTTATCGGTGTACCTGCCTACCTGACCAGTTTGGGGGCTGTTGAGGTGAAGGATACTTGCGCTGTCTCTCTTCTCCTCCCTTTCACCTTCTGGCGCTCATTGCCAAACAGGCGCAGTAACGACCACGTGTTGGACAGCTCCAGGAGATACAGCTTTGTTGTTCAGAGTATCTGTCTCGTAGAGGGATGGAAGACCCAGGTTGATGGACTGCCCGTCCTGCTATTTGCTCATAGCTGGGGCTTTGGTTCATGAATGCCAGGGCATGTCCACATGCCAGTGGGCCTGGACGTTGCATGTTTAAAAAGCACACCATCCTCCAGTCCCCTGTAGTTTGGCTTGGGACTGCAAGACACCCAGGGGACATTCGTCGCCACGTATAGGCACTTATAGTGCAGAAGCTACTTTCTGGCATGAGA
>JADBJO010018086.1:35000-36125 GCA_016801955.1 Conus betulinus | reverse complement strand
ATTGCATAGTGAGTTTTAGCCCCAGATAATGGTCGCCACCTCTCTATTCTGCAGCGTTGTTTGCTAGCATGACAACATGAAATGGTACATTTTGTCACACTGAACATGTTTTGTGTCTTTACAATGAAAACATGTGGTCACAATGAATTAAGCAGAATGACCGACACACTCTGCACAATCGAGATTTATTCCCCTTAGGAGACAGCAACAGGCCTACATGTTTTTCGTTATATACATAGCGTATGTTTTGTCCAAGTCTATCTGCTTTCCCAGCGAAACCCTTGTCTTCTCTTGAAACAAAAGTGAAACATCAAACACGGTTTGTTTTATTTGTTGGTTGGTTGTAGTGAACCCAACAAAAACAAGAGCAGTAATGGTAAAATCACGACACCGCTATGACATCCATTTCAGTCACGGCCCCAAGACCGACCTGATGACCTCCTGCACGAGCACACCGACCTGATGACCTCCTGCACGAGCACACCGACCTGATGACCTCCTGCACGAGCACGGTGTTCATGGACTGCTCGTACAGCACGGGGTACTTGTCCATGACGTCCCCCAGAGGGATGGGCTGGGGCACGTCCTCCATGATCTGGTGTGACGTCTCGTCCATCACCTGCATACAACAGCCGCCAGACCGTCAACTCTTCCCCCAGTCAGGGAGCATCACTGTTGGTGGTGAATGGGGCTACATCACTGTTGTTGGTGAATGGGGCTACATCACCGTTGTTGGTGCAGGGGCTACATCATCACTGTTGTTGGTGCATGGGCTGCATCACTGTTGTTGGTGAATGGGCTACATCACTGTTGGTGGTGAATCGGCTACATCACCGTTTTGTTGGTGAATGGGCTACATCACCGTTGTTGGTGAATGGGCTACATCACTGTTGTTGGTGAATGGGCTACATCACTGTTGTTGGTGAATGGGGCTATATCACTGTTTGTTGGTGCATGGGCTACAGACAACGGCCGGGACAGATTTGAGCAGGATTCCTTTTTGACTTCAAGCCCTCATATACAACAGGGACCGTGGTCGAAGATGAAATAAAATTTAAACAGAAAAAAAAGTTTAAACAGACACCTATATTGTTTAGATATCGTCTTTGTTTTGTTGTTGTTGTG
>JADBJO010018086.1:17500-25000 GCA_016801955.1 Conus betulinus | reverse complement strand
CAATGTGTGGAGTGGCACATGACATGGAAAAGCTTATTGTGTAAAAGGCGACAACAGTGTGACTCTATGCAAATGCAAACACTCCATCTGGTAAAGAAAGCAGTGCAACAAGCAGATCTGTGTAAAGAAGCGTGGAATAGCCGGTGATGAATGAGAACTGGTTGTCGGAGAAGAGAAGAGCCAAGCCCCTCTATGCGTGTGATTGGCCCCCTTGTGTTCCACCGTCTGAGAAGTCCGACTGCGTTTAGCTTTTTTACAGCCGGCCTCATCGGACCTGGTGTTGTAAAGTTGTTGGGCCTTAAGGCCAGTTTGCCTTGTTATGGATGTCTTAAACTACTTGGCTATAGGAGACGTGTGTCACGCTGGGATATTGGATGCTGATGAAGTGTATTCTTTGTTCCTCCTCCAGCACTGTACTGCAGGATATTACACAAGACAACACAACACAGCACAACACTACACTACATCACACTGCATCTCACTCTACACACACACACACCACACCACACCACACCACACCACACCACACACCACACCACACACACACACCACACACAACACACTACACTACACTACATACACTACACTACACACTACACTACACTACACTACACTACACTACACATAACGCGACACTACTACACTACACTACACTACACTACACTACACTACACTACACTACACTACACTACACTACACTACTCTACATAACACGACACTACACTACACTACACTACACTACACTACACTACACTACACTACACTACAGTACACTACAGTCTAGTTGCCCAGCCCTGTAACGTAACGTAAGCTAACGGGCACCATTGTTCACGTCTTGCTGGTGGTTCCACAGCCACACAGCTGATGCTCATCCCCTCCCTCACCTGTCCCTGACCCAGGGAGATGGCGCTCAGCTTCTTCATGAACTTCATCTCATCGGCGAACTTGTACAGAGCCGCCGCCGGGTCCGTGCCCGTGGACAGGATGAAGATGAGGGGGGTGGTGGGCGACGACTCGGAGAACACGTCCGACCTGACAGCTGGGTGGTCTGCCGGGGAAAATGACATTGTAACATCAGTCAATACTACCACTACTTCTGCTGCTGCTGCTGCTGCTGCTGCTGCTACCGCCACTACTATTTTACTTCTGCTCTTGCAGCTGATGACATTCAGTTTGGACGTATGTTTCTTGAATACGGAGGATAATGTGGGGATAATGCAACCTAGTATTGATAACAAACTTTGTAACTTACCAGAAAAACAGTTTTCGCGTGAAGCGACTGCAGGCGGAAATTGATACTGAGTAAAACAGATGATTTACTGTTCCGCCGAAGGAAAGAGACAAACAGACAAAAACATGACGCGTTTTGACCTCTTTGCTCTTCTTCAGGCAAGACAAAACAGTATTCAAGACGATGAAAACAAAGAACGAGCAATCACACATCAACTGCGCCCAGTTTGAGGAGACAAGTGATTGCTTGTTCTTCATTTTCATTGTCTTGGATGTTGTTTGTCTTGTCTGGAAAAGACCTAGGAGGACAGTACACACAATGTTTTATCTTGAAATGTGTTTGTCTCTTTCGTTCAGAGGAACGGTAACTCTGTGTTCAAAGTTTACTGAAAGACACCTTCCTGTCAGATGTCGATGGCCTTCGGATTCTCAGACTACGTTCGCTAGATTTTTACCTTTTTTTCTCTTTTTTCCCTCCTCTGTCATTTGTTCTTGCCGGGTTACGCGATTTGCAGGGTTCTTGACACTGCCTCGTGACCCACATGTTACAACATCACAGGTCACGTCACTTGTTCAAGAAAAAGTCACAGACTGTAGCCCAAGGAACTAATCAGATCAACCAAAGAAGTATGGATGTAGTAGAATAGAACTCCCTCACTCATCTATTTCTCAATGTATTCATTAAGTTCTTCATTCACTGCATACTAGTATTGATGGCGTGTCCACACTGAGTAGGATAATGGCCTGGTGGTGTGGTCAAATTGATGCTGCTACTTCATGAGAAATCTTTTATCAGGAACATGCATTATTCTTATTGAGATTCTTGGCTCTTCGACTCGGGTGTAGGAAAAGAGGGGGGGGTGCAGTGGAAAACTATAGGAAGATTTTCCGATTGCTGTCTAGCTCCTAAACATTGTTTGGGAAGTGCACAGTTTAATTTCGAAATGAAAAGCTCACAGTTGCAGCGTTTGCCTGGTCCACCAGATAATCACAGATGGCGTTGTTGCCTCTTTCCCATGTTTGTTTCTCGTCACGTGTCTTTCGAAGTTTCAGATCAGTGAACATGTATATGTTCTATAAAGTCTCCACTGCGAATTGATTTTCTAGATAATGCACTGCTTATCCGGTCATTTCTATTTCTTCCTTTTGCGATCCTTGGTTTTACTTTTAACTGAACTTTGTTATTGTTTTCTCCTAAAGTCTAGAAGTGTTCAACAGAAAGGGTGGTGCTTGAGCATTGCTGAAACTAATTTGTCTTGGGATTTCAATGAGCTGCCAAATACACTCAAGTATTGCACATAATATGACATTATTTTCTGGCGTCATCATTTTTTTTTCCATCACCTGCCGCAGTAGATTTGATCCATTATGTTCATTGTGATCGGTTTAATCCCCAACGTTTGCCCTGGGAGATGGGAGATTTAATGCATTATGTTCATTGTGATCGGTTTAATCCCCAACGTTTGCCCTGGGAGATGGGAGATTTAATGCATTATGTTCATTGTGATCGGTTTCATCCCCAACGTTTGCCCTGGGAGATGGGAGATTTAATGCATTATGTTCATTGTGATCGGTTTTCATCCCCAACGTTTGCCCTGGGAGATGGGAGATTTAATGCATTATGTTCATTGTGATCGGTTTCATCCCCAACGTTTGCCCTGGGAGATGGGAGATTTAATGCATTATGTTCATTGTGATCGGTTTCATCACCAACGTTTGCCCTGGGAGATGGGAGATTTGATGCATTATGTTCATTGTGATCGGTTTCATCCCCAGCGTTTGCCCTGGGAGATGGGAGTGGACTAGTGACAACAATGACGGAAGGCAGGGCAGCCCAGAGGGTGTACCTGCGGCTCGATGAACCTCTGCCCCAGCTGGGAGGAGACGTAGTCCTGCATGGCGTTGGTGACCTTGTCCAAGCGCAGCGCCTTCACCACCAGCATCTTCTGGAAGGGGTCCAGCTTCTCCTCCCACTGTCCAGGCAACGGCTCCCTGGGCACACGGACAGTCCCAAGGCTGAGGCTTCAGTGCTTCCAGCATCGTCGTCCTTGTCGTCGTCGTTCATGTCAACAGTCGGCGTCTTCGTTAATCCTCATTTGTTGTGATGAGGTTAAAAACCACTGGTAAGGCGTCAATGTTGTCGAGTCAAAACAACGAAAGGAAGCATACTGTCCATCGTCAGGAATATGTCATTTCATTTTGTAAACGCATTCTACACATTTGTCATGATTTCGTGCTTATAGTCGTTTAGATAAACGGAGCATCAACCACTGAGAGAGACTTTTTCTGCCGAAACGCAGAGCGTGTGGGCGCGGGTCAAAATCGTTACCTTCATCGTCATTTCATCATCACCATCACCACCACCACCGTCATCAGCGCAGATTAAGACCATTACAACCATCATCATCATAACTTAGAACATGAAGAGAAACCATACCAATGTCCGGCTTCTTAGCTCATGAAACACTAACAAAGTGTAAACTGCTGTAAGCGTCTCGTGAACGCGCTTTCAGTCAAAAAAAAAAAAAGAAGAAAAAAAAAAAAAAAAAAAAAAAATGACATCGGATTTCGGCTTCCCTGTCAACAAGGCAGACTGCCCAGGTCAGACTCATTGAACACCGTCCTGACCTGTGAGGCTCCGGGCTGTCGAAGATGTTCTTGAAGCCGTCCAGGTGGTTGGCGAAGTCACGGACGAAGGGGCTGAAGACGGGCAGAGCGTCCAGGGAGAGGATCTCCAGCCAGGATCGCTCCGACACCCACTGCGGGGCCGGGTTGTCCATCTCCAGGGAGATGGTGGTGCCCCCGGCCACGAAGTGACGGTACTCCCCCTGTCAGGACAAGGACTGGCCTTACTGCCGTGGGGTGTATTGCGATGTGTCCTACCGTGCCGTGTGCGTGCCGTGCCGTGTCGTGCTGTGTTCTGTTCTTTCGTGTTGTTGTTGTTGTGTTGTGTTTGTGGTGTTGTGTTGTAGTTGTTGTTTGTTTTGTGATTGTGTTGTTGTTGTGGTGTTGTGTGTGGTGGTGTGGTGTGGTTTGTGATGTGTGGTTGTTGTTGTGGTTGTGTTGTTTTGTGATTGTGTTGCGTGTTGTTGTGTTCTTTGTGTTGTGGTGGTGGTGGTGGTTGTGTTGAGTTGAGGTGTGGTTGTTGTTATGGGTAGTAGTTGTTCTGGTTGTGGTTGTGGTTGTTGTTGTGCTCGCTGTTGTGTTGTGGTCGTGGTTGTCGTTGTGGTGGTGGCAGTTGTTGTTAGTGTTGTTGTTGCTGTGTGGTGGTGGTGGTGGTGTTGGTGGTAGTGGTGGTGTGTTGCGTTGTGCTGTTGTGTGTGTTGCTATGCCGCATTGTTTTTTTTTTTTTTTTTTTCACGTTTGTTGCGTTGTGTTGTGTTATTCTGAGTTGTGCTAAACTGAGTCTGCTGTGTTTGTCATGTGTCACACTGTGTCACTCTGTGCTCACGCCTCTGCTTTGCTGCGTCGCGCTGTGGTGGTGTGTTTTGTGTTTGTGTTGTGTCGTGCTGCGATGTGTTGTACTGTGCTGTGTTGTATGTATGTTGTGTCATGCTGCGATATATGTAGTGTCGTCATGTGTGGTGTTGTGTTGTGTCGTGGCGTGCTGTGTTGTGTCGGGTTGTATGATGCTGTGTGCTGTGTGTGTGTGTTGCTGAGCTGTACCTGTGGCGTGTGGAGCTGCATGTGTCGTGACTTGTCGAACAGCCCTGCGTGGTGTTGTGACGAGTGATGTCGTGCCGAGAGCGTGCTGTGCTGTGCTGTGTCGTGATGCGCTGCGCTGTTTTGTTTGTTTGTTTGTTTTTTTATACATCGTTTTGTTCTGTTTCGTGTTGTGTTGTGCTGCGCAGTGCCGTGTTGCGCTGTTTTGTATCATTATTATGTAAAAATAGCATGTTGCTCTCGACGAGCGCATCCAGTTTGCTGTCACTCAGTGCGCTTAAAGCATTTTCGGGGTATTTTCGGAGACGTCAAACAAATTCACAGCACTATTTTCTCTGTATATGAGGACACACACTCACACACACACACACACACACACACACACCACACACACACACACACACACACACACACACACACACACACACACATTTACACACGCGAGTACGCGCGTATGCGTGGCACGGATTCTTTCCGTCCAGCGGCCTGTACTCTCCTTCCGCAAAATCGTTGATGCGAAAAGCACAGCAGTATTTTCTTCCTCTACAACCTGATGATCAAACATCATTGTGCCATGTTTCAGTGTTGCTGTTGTTGTTGTTGATGATGATGATGATGATGATGATGATGATGATGATGATGATGATGATGATGGTGATGATGATGATGATGATGATGATGATCGTGATGATGATGATGATGATGATCATGATCATGATGGTGATGATGATGATGATGATGATGATGATGATCATGATGATGATGGTGATGATGATGATGATGAGGAGGAGGAGGAGGAGGGAGGAGGAGGAGGAAGAGGAGAGGAGGATAGTGATGATGATGATGATGATGATGATGATGATGATGATGATGATGATGATGATTTCTGGGAAGTTACATTCGGAGCACCACTTTGTTTCATCGTTGCAACACCAAGACCCGAACCGAAAAACCGATCAAAACGAAAACAAACACAAAAAGAAGAAGAAAAGAAAAATACCGTTACTTCTGTTGAGATTCGGTGAGCGGCCATTCAAGGTTCGGACATCAGAGGATCCTAAGCAATTTACAACAAGAAGTCTGGCTGAAGAAATGTTTCAGGCGGGTACAAGAGGAAAAAGAGATCAATGACATTTTGACGTGGGCATTAAAAAATAGCTGACTCCCGAATGCAACAACATTTACTTGATATGCCTTCTGCGTCCGCACTCTCTCCCCCAAAGACACTTTTCAGCAATCCATCATTGGTTTTTCTACGTCTTAGGATTCCTTCCACTTCTGGCGAAGAGCGATCAAAAGAATATTCCCGCAGAATTAGTTTCCCCACGGCAGTAAAAATCGCCCGCATCAATGTACGCTATTTCCAGAACATGTCGGAGGCGTGGTGTGCCTTTCTCCTAGACTTGACAATGAAAGGTTCCACAAAACAAAAAAAAACAAACAAACAAACAGAAAAACCGCCTTGGAACACGTGGGTCCTCCCCTTCAACACCCACCCTCTCCTTCTCCGCAAAGTCGCCATGAACACCCGCGACGAAACAGAACAGAACAACACAAGCAAGAAACATGACCTTCGTTCCCATGGTTAATCTGTCGCATGCACATACGTCCAACAGTTATTTACGGTACCAACTCACCTCACACCCCTGGGGACAAACACACTTCTAGCCATACTTAAGATTTCAAATCAACCACGATGAGGTTACCTGTGTTCTGGATGGTAATGTTCGGAATCGAAATGCATTGCTAGTCTTCAATAGATTATTATTATTACCATCTTATTATTATTATCATTAATGCTTATATAGCGCCTATCCTCGGCTAGAGACCAAGTTCTAAGCGTTTAACAATCCACAGTCGATTGCACAACGGGCTGCCTACCTGGGTAGTGCCGACTGAAGAACTACTTGCCGGCGCGCTTCATTCAATCGTTTTCCCGTGTCATCCAGTCAATATCGTTCACTCAATTTCCTTACTTCCTTTCCATTTCTCACGCAGGGTGCATGCTATGTGTAACGTGTCGTCCACACCAACGGCCAAACTGGCCTTCTCTTCCGAAAGTTGGTGATGGGATTTTACGTGTGTGCAAGGTGTTATGCGTGCGTTTATACACGGAACTTCGTTTATAGTCTCATTCGAAGGGCTGTGTGTTACTTTGTTCGTACACGTCTTCCGATGCTGTTGCAATGCACGTGTTTGAGGGTGGGGTACACTAGCCAGCTTTGAACTGATTTGAGTTGAGACACATGGCCCTGTGCGTTCCGTGTGCCTCCTGCCTGCATGCCTGCTAGATGAAAGGTATTGCAAGTAGCGTCAGCTCGGTTTACGAGCCTAGCCTGGAATTGTTTCAATGTAAGAACAAAGATTACAGGGTTTATTTTAACAAATCTTCAACAGATGTTAGCGAACCGCCCAAAAAACACGTGACAAACGAATAACAAAAACAAAACACAACGCGTTTCGACCTCTTAGGTCTCCTTCAGGGCAAAATACAAAACAATTATTACAACGAAGATGAAGATTGAAGATAAGTCATTGCTCGTTCATTTCCGTTGTAATAATTGTTTTGTATCTTGCCTGAAGGAGACCTAAGAGGTCGAAAACGCG
>JADBJO010018086.1:10000-12500 GCA_016801955.1 Conus betulinus | reverse complement strand
GAGGATCGATCGAGCTCTTCAGCCACAGCAGGCGCTGCAAAACTCCACAATGACTGATCCATGGCGCAACACCATTGTCTCTCCAGGACAGACGGATACCAAGAACAATCAACCAATAACCCATTCTGGGTTCAGTGCCGTTCACATTCATCAAACCCACGGCAGAGCAGGTCCAGGGGTCGCGCTCACTGGATTTCGGAGGAGGTGAGTTTGGGAGGCCTCCAGCGTGTGGATGAGGTCGATGTCGTCCACAGGGCTGCCTCTGAGGTGCTGAGCTTGTGCAGGATCTTGTCCTCGATCTCCTTCAGCTGGGCCTTCATCTGGGCGTTGTTGACGATCAGCTGGTTCCTCAGCTCCTCCAGGTCCGGTCTCTCCTGGGCCACCGCTATGCCCAGCAGCTGGTCCTGAAGGCCGCTGCAACGTCAGCCACAAACATCGTCAGGTCAGATCAAGTGATGAGCAACCACGGCAATAACGTCAACATGCATGTGTGGATCACATCATGTGTCAAGGAACGGCTGCACTAACGTCCACACGCACTGTGTGTGATCACATCCTACCAGGCACAGCGGCTGTATTGACATTAACACACATGGTGTGATCAGACCGTGTCATTCAGATCATGTCACAAACAGCTGTAGTGATGTCATCAACACACACACGGTGTGATCAGACCGTGTCATTCAGATCATGTCACAAAACAGCTGTAGTGATGTCATCAACACACACACGGTTGTGATCAGACCGTGTCATTCAGATCATGTCACAAAACAGCTGTAGTGATGTCATCAACACACACACGGTGTGATCAGACCGTGTCATTCAGATCATGTCACAAAAGCTGTAGTGTGTCATCAAGTCATCAACACACACGGTGGTGTGATCAGACACCGTGTCATTCAGATCATGTCACAAAACAGCTGTAGTGATGTCATCAACACACACACGGTGGTGATCAGACCGTGTCATTCAGATCATGTCACAAACAGCTGTAGTGATGTCATCAACACACACACGGTGTGTGATCAGACCGTGTCATTCAGATCATGTCACAAAAACAGCTGTAGTGATGTCATCAACACACACACGGTGTGATCAGACCTTGTCATCTCAGATCATGTCACAAAAAGCAGCTGTAGTGATGTCATCAACACACACACGGTGTGATCAGACCGTGTCATTCAGATCATGTCACAAACAGCTGTAGTGATGTCATCAACACACACACGGTGTGATCAGACCGTGTCATTCAGATCATGTCACAAAAAGCTGTAGTGATGTCATCAACACACACACGGTGTGATCAGACCGTGTCCCTCAGATCATGTCACAAACAGCTGTAGTGATGTCATCAACACACACACGGTGTGATCAGACCGTGTCATTCAGATCATGTCACAAACAGCTGTAGTGATGTCATCAACACACACACGGTGTGATCAGACCGTGTCATTCAGATCATGTCACAAAACAGCTGTAGTGATGACATCAACACACACACGGTGTGATCAGACCGTGTCATTCAGATCATGTCACAAACAGCTGTAGTGATGTCATCAAACACACACACGGTGTGATCAGACACTTGTCATTCAGATCATGTCACAAACAGCTGTAGTGATGTCATCAATACACACACGGTGTGATCAGACCTTGTCATTTCAGATCATGGATCACAAACAGCTGTAGTGATGACATCAACACACACACGGTGTGATCAGACCGTGTCATTCAGATCATGTCACAAACAGCTAAAGTAATGACATCAACACACACACACACACACACACACACACACACAAACACACACACAACACACACACGGTAACTGGACTGCACTCAACATCAGAACTATTGACTCCGCTCAAAATCAGAACTATGGACTGCACTCAACATCAAAACTATTGACTGCACTCAACATTAAATCTGTTGACTGCACTCAACATAAAACGATACACTGTACTCAACGTCGAAAACTATTGTCTACACTAAACATCAAAACTTTGGACTACACTCAACATAATACTATTGACTGCACTCGACGTCAAAACTATGTACCACACTCATATATCAAAACTATAGACCACACTCATTAAAAACTATGGACCACACTCCACATCAGCGCTATGGACCACACTCCACATCAAAACTATGGACCACACTCCACATCAAAACTATGAACCACAGTCCATATCAAAACTATGGACCACACTCCACATCAGCACTATGGATCACACTCCACATCAGCGTTATGGACCACACTCCACATCAGCGCTATGGACCACACTCCACATCAAAACTATGGACCACACTCCACATCAAAAACTATGGACCACACTCCACATCAAAACTATGGACCACACTCCACATCAAAACTATGGACCACACTCCACATCAAAACTATGGACCACACTCCATACCAGCACTATGGACCACACTCCACATCAGCGCTATGGACCACACTCCACATCAAAACTATGGACCACACTCCACATCAAAA